>BSSO01003874.1:0-15558 GCA_030267885.1 Mesembryanthemum crystallinum
TATAAAACCACTACAAAGGGGCAAAACGGTCATAAAAATTATAAACCCACCGGAAAATTCAAAAAGTCGCCGGAGAGGGGGTTTACTAAAAGGTTTTATTCATATAGGGGGGTTCCTTACAAGTTTTTTTTTATAGGGGGGTTTTTCACAAAAAACCTATTATATAGGAGGGTTGGCGGCAAATTTTTCTTAATAAAACGAAAAATTATTAAGGACTTGTTTGGCAAGCAATTCGTAACTGGTGGCTGGTGGCTGGTTTGATTGGCGGGTTACTATTAGTTTGTTGTATTAGTTGGTTTGACTAATTGATAGTATTGGCTGATTCTACAGATGTTTGGTAAGGTCAGCTGGTTATTTGCAGCTGGTAAGATATAAAATAACAAATGAGGACATGAGTTTAATTGAATTGGTAATGCACTTGATGTAATAAAATTCAACTTTTTATCCAAATTTGTCATTATGTACTAATGTTTCAACAAGTTGGGACAAAAAACTGGGGGTAATACCTTTTTAAAAAATTGATTGTTGGCTCCAAAAAGCTGGCTTACAATCCAACTACCAAATAACATTTTTTAGCTAATTGGATTGTCAACTAATCAAATAATCCAACTGGTCCAACAAGTTGGCCAAAAAACTAGCAACCAAATAAGGCCTAAACTGTATGGGAATAAAAATTATCACCTCTTACAAAATGATATCCACCCTTCTCATGGAAAAAAAATGGTTTTTATTACAATATTAGAGTTGAAAGCATATTAGTCTTTTGGAGTTTATAGTTTCTAATAAGTAACAAATAAAAGTTGTTTGATTGAACATATGTAGCACAAGCTTATGCATCAAGCTTCACTTATTTAAGGGGAAATTTACCGATTTTGTCGAATAAAATTTCATGCATGCATTTTATGTCAACCAAATGGCTGCTTTATGGTTTACCATTGATGCTCAGTTTTTACCAGCAAATACTTCCTCCGTCCCCTATTTAGCTTTGAGAAACTGATACAGGGTAAATATTAAAGAGAGGCTTTTTGGTCTATTTTGCCCTTATAGGAGAACCATGTGATAAAAATTAAAATATTAGAGATAGGTATTAGTGTGAGAGAATAAATTAATAGAGAGAGATATTGATTGAAAGAGGGTAAAAATCTGAAAAGTAAAGTGATTGGAGAGAGAAAGTAGGATTATTTTTTTATTGTATTGGTGAGTTAGTTGGGGGTATTATAAGGAAGTGTTGGTGATTTTTGGTTTTTGAAAGCTAAATAAGGAACAAAATATTTGAGGTTTATAAAAGTTAAATAGGGGACGGAGAGAGTATCAGAAAAGTCAAGAAGGTTTTTCAAATACTAGCTAGTTGGTTTAACATTAATCTCACTTAATTTAGGCTCATGAATAAACTTGCGATTACTAAGGCTTTGTTCTCTATAACTTATTTTTGTTGATATTTATTGTTGATTATTTATTTTTGTTGATTTTTGTTGATTTTCGTTGGTTTTTGTTGATTTTTGTTGATTTTATTAATTTTTGTTGATTCGTTAGATTCGGCAGAGAGCGACTTTGTTGATCTTTGCTGATTTTTGTTGATTTTACTGATTTTTGTTGATTTTACTGATTTTTGTTGATTTTTGCTGAAATCAACAAAAATAAGCTCTAGAGAATAAGGCCTAATTGAACTTGCTTAGAAAAGTTTCAGAACATTCATTTTAAGATATTCGAAAAACAACCAAGATTCTACTCTTGATTATGCAAAACAATCCCTAAAAGCACAAACTGAGTATTTTCAAAGCAGCGAGCATAATATTGGTTCATTCATCCCTACATTATGTTAAAAATTCTTCATTTCAATTTAGTTCATCACCATTCAATTATTGAACATGGCGTATCCAATAAACTTCTCATAATATCAAGCAATTAGTTAAAAACAAAGTTGTCCAATAATGTCAAAAAGTTAGAAATAATTCAGTCCATATCCCTGTATACACGTAATCAAGGAGCCTTGCATCTTTTTTNTTTTTTTTTTTTTTTTTTAGGTCATTTTGATGGCAATGTATTATGGCCATATTGGTGGCTTTTTGTCCGTCCTTTTGCTTTCATAGCCACATAAATGCACTCACCCAACCTACTAATTAACCAAAGTGGAAACTAAACGAGCCCACTTTTTCATCTACCAAATGATGCATGGACCCGTGATGTCAATTCTATAGATTGTCATGTTGGCACAATGATTTATCCATATGTTTGTGTACACATTAAATATCTTTTAATATGTTGTTCGGATATATTGGGAGCGAGCCTAAATATCCTTCATGCGAAGGAAATCGATCATATGAAGTGAATAACTCAATTAAAAGTTTATACTGATAATTGGAGACTCTTTTAATTGTCAAATTGATTTCTAACGTGCCTCCTGTTCACGTGAATACCATTTGGGTAATGGGTATGAAGCGTGAAATATAAATAGAGACTCTTAGGATTTTGGCTAAATATCTCTTGATCATCCTAGTTATGATATTATGTGAAGTAATTAGTTAAATACTTCAGTAAATAGTGGGAGGCCTATCAATTGATATATCTCCTAATAACTTGTTTTGAGCCAAAATTTAGTTGAGACCATCTCACCAACATCATGATATAGACCGATTTCTAAACTATTTATCGGATTGATGTCCAATTTTCCATTTTTAAATGGTGAGTTATAGAAGTCATTCCTTGTTATAAGGCCTAGCTTTACAACTTACAAGGAGTTGTTCACTTTCTCAATTTTGAATGGGTGTAGTCTTTGTTGGGCATTGCAACCCAATCAACCAAAGTCTTGACTTGATCAAGTCCACATTTGCTTCATTTAAAATCAAAAGAAGCTCAATTTAGAAACTTGGCCATGTGTTAAATAAATAGTCCTTTTTTCATTTTTTTTTGAAGGGATGTGTTAAATTAGTTACCAACGGCATCATTATTGTTTTCTTGAAATTTTGCAAACACTATTAAATAATTTATTATTCTATTAGATTATAATTATCTTATGTCAATAAAACTTAAATACCCAACAATATAGAAATACAACTCGCAATTAGTTCAAAAATCTTAGCCATTTTAGTCATAAAAATCATACTCCCTTTGTCCTGAAATTAGCTTTCGGAAATGGAGAGGGTGCAAGATTTTAGGTGAATATTTTTAGACAAATTTGCCCTTGCACTAATAGAGGGAATAAAAATTAGAAGGGGAAATTTATGTGATAGATTAAAGTAATAGAGAGAGATATTATTGTGAGAGAATAAAATAATAGAAAGAGAGAGAGAGTGTGATTGGAGAGATAAAGTGATTGGAGAGAGAGTATATATTTTTTTTATTGTAGTTGTAAGTTAGTGGAGGGGTATTATAGAAAAGTTATGGGATTTTATGGGTTTTAAAAGCTAATTTTGGGACAAAAGTATGGTGTTTTTAAAAGCTAATTACGGGACGGAAGGAGTAATATATGTGATAAAATTTATCATAATATATTTAAGGAAAAATGGTTTTGAGTAATCCAAACTATCTACAAGTTGCAGAAAATAATTCCAACTTCAATATTGGTGCGTAATAAACTGAATTATTACTTTGATTGCAATGAATGCATCAGCCTTGACGACGTTAGCCCTCTCGTTAAATATTTGCTTTGATAATACATTAATACTCATGTTTAACTCCTAACAAAGGGATAATCGATTGAATTAATGTTACCAATTTCATTTTTTATGAGAAATTTGATACAAAAAGGATGACATCATCAAGGCTGGTGCACCAACTGCAACCAAAGTGATAGTTCAGATTATTACGCGCAAATAGTGAAGTTCGGATTATTTTCTGCAACACGGAAATAGTTTGGATTATTTAAAACCAATTTTCCTATATTTAAAATGGACAAACTTTTATAAAGTATGTATGAACAAAGCACAATGCATTATATAGTTTGTTATTTATGCTTCCTTGACATGACATGTTTCTGTGATATAACATTTAAGAAATAAAGAAGTGTCATGATAAGCATGCTTAATATTATTTAATAGATCTTGTGGTTTTAAAATTCAACATGATAGTTACTTAGTTAGTTAGGAAGCATGGCAATTAACTTTGGCTAGTCCCACATTTTTCATGCAGTATTAGTTGCTATTGAATTGGTACAGTTGATGCTTGAGATCAATCGTACGCTTTGAAGGACAACGTTGCACACTATACAGTATATGTGCACTGTGTACTTTTTATGTGACTCAAAAAACACTTTCAAAAGTACTTGTAGTTAAAGACCTTCCTATATACTCCATGTATTATAATTACAATTTTGATATTAGCATTAAATTTGATGATCAAGTGGTTTCAAGCTCATTCCCAAGTCGTTTACTAGTAGTTCAACTTGTTTGATATGTTTGTTATTGATGCAGCGAAAGAGGTGCATCGGTCGTCATTCGCCCTATCAGCTTTCTTTTTGACAATAAAACAAAATTATAGCTTTAACCATTCTAATTTATTCAAAAAATTTGTCAGTCACACAAGTTGAGTTAGTTGAAATATTCCACCTCATGATGATATAAAATTATTATTTAATAAGATAATGCAATCATAATAATAATCAATTCAATTCATAAATGTTTAAATTTAGTTCATCAATTTACTTGTATTTACGTGAAAAATAAATAGAGCCTTAACCAATTAAATTTGCCTGACATATATAATTAGAAATCTTGTCTCCCATTTTCATGATTTACCATTAATTAACATACGTTATTGTAATGGACCAATGACTAGTACTTTTTTTTTTTTTTTTTTACTAGCACATCTTATAGTAGCATAAAATATTATATGCACATATGTGTGTGTTCAAGATTTACAAGCTAAGTACTACTCAGTTTGACTATCAAAAAGAAAAGTACTACTCTGTTTCAGTAAGTTGCATCTGTTCATAAAAGTTTGTATAAGGAAGTCTCATCTATAAGACTTGATACTTATAAGGAGGAAAAGTTGATACATTACTTGACTCTTCCAACTACCAATCCTCATTCATTCATATAGATATTGCCGAATAATTTGAGCCTGAATTTTGATACACAATACCGCATACCATGAACCATATTTAGCATAATTCAGGTTCAAAGCTTAGAGAATATCAAAGCTGATAATTTTCATAAAACAACCTAATAATTAAGCAAGTTATTATGGAATATGTAATATTATCTCTGTATCTGTATGTATTAATGTATCACCCACTTAAATAATTTAATTTATTAGCGTTATTACTCATTTAAGGCCAATAATGAACTTGGACAAAAAAAGTTAACCAGTTTTATTATTATAGAATAATGGAAGGTATATACTGTAGCAAATCTCCCTCATAACATCATTTCAGCTTACTTGTAACACATATTTTTCCTATAACGTTAAAAGAGTAATTACTAACTTAAGGTAAGTTGAACATTGCCCAAATTCATGTCCATATTCATAAATACGTTTATGGACACTGTACCACAAAATCTCTCGAACAATTTCAAATCTTTATTACAGCTTAATTAACTAGACCCCACTATGCCTCTTTGTTGGCACAGTCCTTCTAAATTAATGACTTCATAGTACTAATAAGTAAGTAATACTCCATCCGTTTTCAATTGAAGTTGACGCTTGGTTGTGAATTGCGAAAAACCAAGCGTCAACTTCAATTGAAGACGGAGAGAGTAATAAATATGGATATTTTTCTATTTTGCTCCATGAAGTTCCCTTTTCCTTCTCTCATGGGTTTAATTTAGCTGCTAGACATCACATCTTAGGGAGAATAAAATTGATTGATTGATTGATCAATATTATGTTTCGGTAAAATTAATTGTAGTTGTAACTGTAATATTGAAAATAATAATTGAAAATTGCTATGAAATGGTAATAGACTAACAGTAGATGTAGCTGCAAATTGAAACAGGGGTAGGTACATAATTGTGATTGTAGTTTCACAAATTTCTTGGTAGTTGAAAGTCGAAAAAACTGGTTGTTCTTACCAAACATAGCCTCAATGGATATGTGTTATATTTCTATGATTTATGTGTCTATAAATTACGTGTCATTACATTATTGGTTGGATATCACGAATAACGTCGTACTAATTAAACTCAATTTTCGTGATATTCCATTTTCTTAAAACCTTTCTATGATTACCAAAATTCTCAAAATTACCCTAAAAGTTCACTAAATCGGAAAACATAATAGGATATCTATAAGATCATGAATGTAATCTCGTTTTCCTACAAAAGAAATAAATTCTCCCAAATTAGGGTAATCTTTCATATATTAAAAATTGCAACTTTCTCAACAGTACCACTACTACTAACAATTTACAGTTTATGCTTTCCAACAAAAAAAAAAAAAGAAAAAAAAACAATTTACAGTTTAGAGTGATTGTTCATTTACGGTCCTTTTTTAAAAAGGACCACACAAAGCAAACAAAGATGGTGAAAAAAAAAAAAAAGAGAGAGAGAGAAAGAAAAAAGGAAAAGAAAAAGAAATCCCACTTGTTATAACAACAAAAAATAATACCCCACACTCAAAAACCCAATTCACCCTATAAAAACCCCCCCTTTTCCCCTCTTTCCTCCTCACTCCTCACCCCAAAACAGAAATCAAAACAGGGGAATTTAGTTTGTTTCTTTTTCCCATTCCCTTTGATTCCTTTCGATTCTAAAGATGGTGAATCTCATTCCCAAAGAGCCAGAGGATCAAGAGAGAAGCAACGAGCAATCACTGCTCGAAGAAGAAACAAACAGATTGCTCACAGGAAACAAAAACGGGAATGGGAAAAAAGGGAAAAAATTTGCTGTATTGCTTTGTGCTGATGATTCAGAGTACGTGAAAAAAAAGTATGGTGGGTATTTTGGGGTGTTTGTGAGAATGCTGGGAGAGGAAGGGGAGTCCTGGGACGTGTACCGGGTTGCTCGTAACGAGTTCCCGGAGGAGGGTGATGTGGATGCCTACGACGGATTTGTCATCACTGGGAGCTGCAGTGATGCCCATGGAAATGATGGGTGGATCTGCAGGTTGTTGAGTCTTCTTCAGAGGTTGGATGATTTGAAGAAGAAGGTGCTTGGTATTTGCTTTGGCCATCAGGTATGTACTACTATTTGTTTCCTATTTTTCTGTTTTTGTTTTGATACTATTGGTTTTGTTATGTTTTGATTTTGTTTGGAGGGTAAATTGGCACAAAGGTCAATGCAGACGGGTTATTTTTCTTTTTTAAGACAAATGAAGGAGTTTGATTAGATTTTTTTATGTGATTAGAAAATAAGGATGGAAAGTTTTATGTTGACGTTTGGGGTGGATTGTGGGGTGGATATGACAAGGTTATAGTGATGGATTTGGATTGGTGTCATGGTTTTAGGGTGCGTGTTTGTTTAAACGACTTCTTATAAAACAATGTAAATTAAGATACTAAGATACTGTTTGTTTTTAATCTATGGAGACTTAGGCTTGTTTTGTTTATCTGATTGATTGTTTGCTTGCTACAACATTAGTACTTTTAATGTGTAAATTATACTATTTGATTTGTACTATATAAACAAGGACTATTTGATTAGATTTTGAACTTGATTAGAGCTTTGTATATTTGATCATGACATAATTTTTGTTTCCATATTTCAAAAGAGAAATCTTGTACACGTTTTGGACTAATAGATATTTGGAGTTTGTTTTTGTAATAAAGTTTCATATTGGGCTTGTCTGTAAGCCATAAAAGCCCATGATGTTGGTGTTGTTTGTAAGCAACAGAAGTTCATATTGGTGTTGTTTGTAAGCAAAATAAAGTAAGCGGGTTAGTTTCCAATTATAATTCTCCCTACTTTCTACTGTTGGAATGCTACAAGGTTAGTGACTAATAAGAGTGATCATAGAATTCCTTTCTAGGAAATCAATGACATTGGGTTGTTTCAAAAAATGATATCATCCTTCAATTGTTAAAAGTAACCTTAATTGAATCAGAGTCGTCTAATAATTATATGGTTATACAAAAAATTTGAGTAAAAATAAAATAAAATTGTGTCGGGCAATGAACATATTGTCGCATAAGTCATACTCATAACCGCGTCATATAGCTGTGGATTACTCCACATCCGTTACGAAATTGAGGAATAGCCAGCATTAATAATCAACAAATGGAGTAAGATATCACATATGGTACCATTAATTAAAATATTGAGTGTGATATATAAAAATAAAATAAGAGGTAATTAAAATAATGAGAGCAAATATGCAATGTTTTTACCAATTCCCCCCTGTTTTTTGTTTCTTGGCCATCATTGGTGATCTTGTTTTTCTCTGCTCAAAGAATCACGGACCTTTGAGGGTCAAAGTGGTCCAATTATCCCTCAAATATATTTTTTCCTCTAACGAAAATAACTAGGTCTTTTTGATAATTGTATTTGTAAAAGATTTTGATTTTGTGTTGTGAGGTGTCATTTAATCATGCACAATTAGAAAGAATGATCATCCTTGCCGCTACTTTAGAAACAAAAAGAAAAGAAAAATAAATAACAGATATTATATTTCCTTTTTCACATCAATTAGAGCGTTAAATGCTTTGTATATCTATATTTTAAGCTCAAAGCTTGTGGTGATCTAGGATATGAATTCAAAACTTAACTCAATAATAGCTCAAGTTGACAGTTAAATGCTTTAGTTTAATTCTTCTGAATACTTCAGCTCAATTAAAAAAAAATGTTAGATCTTTTAGGATTGTGGAAATGTAACATCACACCGTTTTAAATCAAACATTGCTAGATATATATATTTGTGTTATATTCAATTTTTCAGTTCACTTCTTACAAGTTAAGCTATGTTCTCTTCATGTTATTTTTGTTGATTTTTGTCGAATTTTGTTGGTTTTTGTTGATGAGAGAGACTTTACTGATTTTTGTTGACTTTTACTGAAAAATCAACAAAAATAAGTTAAAGAGAACATAGCCTTACTTTTTACATTAGAAGATTACTATTCATTCAGTTCAGTTCAGTTTCAATTCAGTCTATGAACAAGTCATAAGTGATGAAGTTTAATTATTATTGGGTTTACAGACAAGGTCTCTATCAACTTAAATTATCTAGTGCAGGACCAATAAGGCTAAGGACACATTGTACTAAATTGTAATGGTGATGTATTCTTCATTTGGGTGCTTTTTATCGCCACCCACCGACTTGTCCAAATAGCTGTTTGTCATAACTTTGTTGCCATTAGTTGTCACATACACTTGGAACATCATAATAATACTGTATCATTCATTCTTTATGTAGCTTGATTTAGGACGTAGCGTACACCCCCCAATTTACTCGGGGGCCGTTTATTTAGGCCTTGTTCTCTAGGGCTTATTTTTGTTGATTTCAGCAAAAATCAACAAAAATCAGTAAAATCAGCAAAAATCAACAAAAATTAACAAAAATCAGCAAAAATCAATAAAGTCGCTCTCTGCCGAATCTAACGAATCAACGAAAATCAACAAAAATCAGTAAAATCAACAAAAATCAATAAAAATAAATAATCAACAATAAATATCAACAAAAATAAGTTGTAGAGAACAAAGCCTTAGTTGAAAAATATTTAAATTGAATTAAACTATTGGACGCTGAATAGTAAACATAATAGTAGTTACATATGATTTGAAAATCAAATTGAATTACAGCCACATAACTAATAAGTTGAAATGAACACTTCTTTCAAACATGAATATTAGTATTTGAACCAAATAAACTGATATTAAGCTATCCAAGAGTTGTTTGACCTATTGATAAACAAATTTTAGCACCTATACGAATAAACATGAATACTCATTGACATTAAGCCACAGTTCCATCCTCCTACCAAGAAAGAAAAAATAGTTTGACATTAAGCTACTCATTGACAACCTATTCCCGTTACGTACTTGTAAGTTTATAATTTGACTTTTTCTTTAACATGGTTATGATTTTCAACTTTATAAGTTCTGATTTTATAGGTGAGAAATAAATCTTCTTGCATTCCATGTCATAATCTAGACTTTATGCTAACTGATCTAGAATGTGATTCTACATAAACTTCTCAAAACACGCTAATCACGTAGTTTTTAGCACTTAATTACTCAATTTTTTATATCTTAACCTAGTGCTAGTGGAGTATCGATCGTATGACATAAACATATCTAGGAAATAATGAATCTAGTTTTTATACTATAATTTCTTTCTTATTTCGATTCGTGATATATTCTACCCAAAACACGTGTTTCCACAGAGTTCCACTAATATATCTCTAACATTGTTGCTTAGCGTAATGTGCAACTACTATACTATTTGCATTAATAATATTGCCAAAAATATTCTAAAAAACAATCAGAAAATAATTGATATACTTTATATAGCATTGTATCCAGGTCCTAATGTCCCCATTATCCTCTGGATACTCCGTCACATTAAACAATTCATCTAAATAATTTCTTTTCTTTTTAGTTTACTTTGAAAAAGGGTTCAAATAATTTGATGAAAAGAAGTTATAAAGTCTAATAATGTGAACCAACTAAAAGTGGCTCCAAAAAGTTGGGAGTGGATTAATCAGAAATGTAGAATAAAGTTGGATTCTTTTTTATTTAAAAACAGTGTAATTTACAAGTATATACTTACTTGTTTTTAATATATTCAAAAAGTAAATAATATTCAATAATTGGACTTGAGCAGATATTAGGCCGTGCACTGGGAGGAAAGATAGACCGTGCCACTTCGGGCTGGGACATTGGGCTCAGGAATATTCAGCTAACTGCCTCAGCATCCAAACTCTTCTCCGCCTTCAAAATTCCTTCCACACTCTCCATCATCGAGGTCCATCAAGATGAGGTTTGAACGAACTTATAAATAAAATCCAAACAAATTCAAGCTATGTTGTTTTGTAAAGTCTGTTATTCTAAACTTATTTATTGTTGATTTCGATCTAAAAATAAGATATGGGAACTTCCTCCAAAAGTGGAGGTGCTAGCTCGATCCAATAAGACTTCTATAGAGATGTTCAAATATGGAGATCATATGATGGGCATTCAAGGTCATCCTGAGTACAACAAGGACATACTTATACACCTAATTGATCGCCTTCTCCAACGTGATTATATCGGGGTATGTAAATTACTAGTAGTATATTATAGTACAAAATAATTATTCTCTTAATTATGTTCTTTTTTTCTTAATTATTAGTAATTACTAATGATTAGTACCGATTTGGCAGGAGAGCTATGCTAATCAATTGAAGGCTAAATCTATGGAGTCACGTGACCCAGACAAGGAAGCATGGAGAAAAGTGTGTGTCAACTTTCTCAAAGGAAGATTGTGATGATTTATTAATCCTCCATTAGCACCAAAATCAAAATAAAGAGAGAAGAGATCAGTGAGATAGCTAGGAGAGACAAGGAAATGTAAATATAAGAATTATTATTATTATTATTATTAATTACTACTATTATTCAATTAGTCAAGTTAGCTCCAAGGAATGAGGTTACCATATATGTCTAGGTATCTCACATTATGAAGGGGGAGGATTTGATCTATTTAAGTACAATGAACAATATCTTGTAATTGGTTACTATAATTTTCAATATTTATAGATATTGATTCTGACAAAATTAGTTATCACTGGTATATCCTCAGTTTCTTTCTATTGTCATCAAGTTGATTAATTATTCAGTCTATAACAAAATGAAAATGACCCTTACCATGATTAACAAATGCCTCATCGCACACTTATCTTTCATGTTAGACTTTTGACTCTTCAATTATACTACTACTCTAAATACTCTCTTTACTTTACTATCCTACACTTCATTAGCCCTAAGGTGAAATATAAATGGAGTCCATAATATGTTACCAAAAAATTTTGCGACTTACACTTCCAAAATGCATTACCATATTACTTGACCAACGTTCTACTCAAATAATTGTAATACTAATCATATCTCAAAAATATTATATTGTATTTGACTAATATCAGCCTAGTAAATATCCCTAAATTTGGGTCCTTTCGATCGTGGACCCTAATCCGTTACACCCCCTGACCTACCCTCAAATATGGCCTTCAGCCCATATAGCTGATAGCCGGAAGTTCTATTCTGTTCCCCTATGCTTTTAGGGGGAGCTTTGAAATTAAAGATGCTTAATTAGGAGGTTAGTTACCTAGGATCACTATCATCTTCTTTTTTCATTTTTTTTTTATATTTATCGGGTCATTTCTGTTAATGACCCAAATCAATTAAACGCAGCTAATATTTTTTCATTTTGATAACTGGTGTGATAAAATGATCCGTTGATCATCTCAAGTTGCTCATCGTTTGAATCGATTTATAAATCTAGGGTCAACCAATCCAGTAGACAAGACCAAAAATCTAATAGTAGTAATTACTTGGAACCTTCCAAAATATAGAAAGCATTGAAAATTAGTGCAAGATTAAAATTAATTTGTTCGTAGAATATTTGAGTCCGTGCGTTATGAGGTGTCATTTAGCCACGCCCAAGGGGAAGGAAGTTCCTCCTTGCAAACACCAAAAGAAAAAAATAATAATTAATTTGTCTTAATAATTTGCTGCTTGGGAGAAAACCCCCCTCGAATCCGGTACGGAAATTGACAATATTTGAAGTTTGACGTGATCAAAAGTTTAGACTTTAGAGGATGAATAATATTTCGTCTCGTCAAGTCCATTGGCAAATTGTAGTGTAGTACGTATTTGTTTTTTTTTTTTAGGGTCAACTCCATGATGTATTTAAGTACTCTCACTTATATTGGGATTCAAACTAACACAATTGAATTTCATGAATTAAGCCTTGACCAGAATTTGAGGAACTTGGTGGTGTCGCTTGTGGAATTGAATTGGGAATGCTTGGTTGAGTACTTGACTTTCATGTAGAATGAAATCAGATTGTCGAGTTGAGTCGAAAATATAGTGGAATATTTGTCCCATATAAATAAAATAGAGCGCTTTTGAATATGTATATAATTATCAGTTAGGAAGTTATTCTATCGATTGTAAATTAGTTTTCGGATGAAATCTCACTTTTGTTTTATATGTGCTAGCTCTCTTCGTTAAGACCCAAGATAAGCTAGCTAAAAGTTAAGAGGTAGATGGAAGCTCAAAAATAGTAATGGGCTAATTGCACCTACAATATGAAACTCTCATATGAAAAGATGCCTATGTTAGTTTCCATTTCAAAGCTTTTAATTTATTTATTTTTAAAATTATTATTATGAAAAGTTTACCATCCAAACACGTATTATTATTATTCATACTTTTTGTCAAAAGGTGAAAATATGCCGATGGATATTAAGGAACCTATTATAGAAAGTGAAGTCGTCCAACGAAACAGAGGAAGTGATCAATTGATATGATGAGGTACTAGTGTACTACCATGTGGTTGTGAATGATTTCATAAGCACGAAATATTGAAATTTAGAAGTGCACAAATCATTTCTGGAAAAAGCACCACTACTAATCAATCGTATGAAAAGTGACATTGAAGTTGTTTATAACCAAGTGAGTTACTCCATCTATTACGAATTAGTTTTAAGTTAGGAACGTCACTTGATGTATTTACTCACTAGAATCGGGCCCAAACTAAAGTTTACATGTACATCGAATTCTGGATCAGTTTTTCTTTCTTGGTGGGATACTTCACTTATTCATTCCTCTCAAACATACAAACTGTTGGCACCTAAACTCCTCAATAATGAAGGGGAGTAGTATATAGTAGTGTAAAAGCCAGGCATTGAAGGAAGTAAATTTCAATATTTCAACATAATATACTGCGTTATTGCTACATTGACCTGTAAATGCATTGCCAGCGAATAAGCAAAGACAAAGCCTTGAATCAGTGCAAAGCAAGTTCAACAATGGTTTCCCACCCACTAGACACTCAGACATAGTACTTTGCTGATAGACAATCTACCAACTTAGAAATTAAAGCATTTTTTTTAGACATCGCCAACTCTGAAGTCCACCATGCACATATGAATGTGAATATGTGACGAAAAAAAAAAAAAAAAATTTGTCTCAATCAAGCACAATTTGCTCACCTTAAGTCTGTGATTTTCCATTGTAATCCAAAAATCGCGATAGTAAATTACCAAGATCAGATATGAAATACTATGGCAAACTGTAATATGATCAGGGCTGCAGGAGTCAATAATGAACAAAACATAGTGGCAGAGAACAACAACAACGCACATAATTGATCTTTTAACTTGAGCTATATATTGTTGTTAAAAAAGATCATTGAGTAGTATAGTAAAGGACACTGAATCAAGGAATTAATTCTGAGCGTTTTTCAAGCCACAACCTTGATTACAGCTAACGCTTGTTCTTTTCATCTTCACCATGCAGTTCATCAGGTCAGTTCAGTTCCGCAAATTTAATACAGTTGAAAATAATAGTAGGACCTTAGCTGCGCGCAAGACTTCGAGTATGAAACTTTAGAAATAAACAAACACATACATGCCTTTTAACATCAGCTGCTGCAACTGTTGAACAATATAGCTAACAGTTGGCTTGAGTTAGTTTAAAGGCCTAACTGCAGTGTCAGCATTCTGTTTCCTCAGTTAGTTACTATATGGCAAGTTGATGGAAGTTGGCTAGCCTTTACAAGTTGGGATATGCCATCATCTCTGTACATAATTCAGTTTCATAACTGTTGATCTGATATAGGGAATATAATGTAAGTTGTTAAGTTTGTTAGAAGTAGTTAGCTATTTTTAGTTAGTTTGGTAGTGTGCTAGTTAGAAAGTGCTTGTTTAGCTCATCAGCTAGTGTATGTAGTAACTAAAATAGTCAACTCAAAGTGAGAGAATAAATTTCTCAATCTTCACACTCAACTCTCAACTCATACAGATATCAACTCCTTAAGCTACACTAACTTGCTGATCAATTCTCTACAATCTTCTCTCTTCTTAGCTCTTCTTGCATTATTATTGCTTTCTTTCTGTTATTCTAGAGATCAGATTCTGAAATCATTGAAAACCAACATCTACTAATTGATGCTAATAGTATAATGGCAAAGCATATAGAGAATCTGAACATTGATGGACTTTGATTTGATGCTACTTGGCTTTACACTTCAATGTTCATAAATATATGTATACTTAACTGTATCTTTAAATTGAAAATGTGAAGACCGTATTTATAATGAGTCATATATGTAATTCTAAAATGTAAGATTTTGACATAAATTAGAGTACATTACCTTAAGCGAGGTTTCCATATATGATTGCACATGATATTTCCATTTCTAACTGCCGCAAATTCTTGTGTACAACCGTCTAACCATTAGACGACCAAATATAATGGTGACTTTTTACAATTTATGAGCTACTTTTAGCCACTTAAAGGATACTTTTTATATTTTATAGTAATTTTGTAAAACTACCTTAAGTCATGAAAATATAGCCCATAAGTCGATAAAAGTAGCCACTAAATTGCAAAAAGTTATTTCTTGATTGGGTCGAGTTGTATAAAGTAGCCCCTAAACCACTAAAAATAACCCCTAAGTTACGAAAAGTCACCATTAAATTATGTC
>BSSO01003875.1:0-15557 GCA_030267885.1 Mesembryanthemum crystallinum
TGTATGCATTTCTTTATATTTAAAGCAAAGGAGTAGCAGAACTATATGTTATATAGGAAGATGTCTTCATGCTTGTATTATATCAGTTATCATCAAACCTACAGCTATCAACTTCAAGATGAATTTGATACTTGTGCTTGTAAATCGTTCACACTGCATGCGGATGATATAAGAGGATATGAGTGAAGGCTTATAACTTGTTTTTGATTCAGCAAGCTTAACCTATGAACGCTTGTACAGGAAATGAAACGGGTGGCACAAGCCCCCAGTGTACTGCCCAATGGTGACATGAAGGTTAAAAGTGAGCTGTAGCTTTCAAGGTTGACAAACAACCAGGTTTCATTGGCCTATTAGCTTTGCAATCTTGTGGAGTTTGGAGCTGCATAGTTGACTGAATTATTCCTTACAGTATTTTTTCTTTTTTGAACCATACTCTGTACCGTGCTAATATAGATAAAATCATCTGAAGACGATTTGTAGCTTATTTGCCCTCACATACAACAACTTTTTGTTTGAACATATGAGAACTCAAATGTTATTCTCAATATTTCATGAATTTGTTGGTAGTGAGCAACAAGGACGTATTGGTGTTGTACTGTCTCTTATTTTGGTTCAGACTGCTCTAAATGGTAAATTGATTTCTGGTCTCTTGGGAATCTCTTACCAGAGTTAAATTTCAGAATATCTTCTTCGTTCCACTATATTAGTTAGGTGAACAAGTTTCTTGGTTGCTAAGAAGCTTCAAGTTGCCTTGAGAAAGGATTTCAGTGTTCCTTAATTGTTGAGTAGTGTCTTGAGACTTGGAGTACTTTCAGGCACAGTGCCGGTGTTAGGATCCATCAATGATTAGTGCTATTCAAATATTTGGTGTGGTCTGTCAAAAAATAGTTTGATGCGTGTGTTTGTGTGTTGAGAATTTAAGTTCAGTCTATAGCCAGGCTAGAATGATGGTTTAGTGCTATGCATCCATGCTGGCTTCCTGTGAGATTTTTGGACTTCATTAGAATAATGTGTGCCCCATCTGCTGAAAGTCCACAAAGAGGTTAAGCAATGAGTCTTTGCGTGGTTTGAATTGAGACACTGAATTATCCCGTTCTACTTTCCCTTTAGGATTCCAGCTTCTTTGTATCAATTATCATTCATGACCATCTGGATTCTGTAGGTTGTGTACTTAACCTGTGGTAATTGGGTTGGTGATAACCAATGAACATTTGAGAACCAAAACAAATGGACTTTCTCTTCACTTGGTGATCATGTGTTGAGTATTGAATATAATACATAATTTTTGGACTTGGAAAGCATTGCTTTTAGGTAATTAAAGTAGAGATCTCACTGAACTAATAAGTAACGATCCTTCACGAGGAAGGTTACTGATAGTAATTGCAAGCAAATTTGAATGTTTTATTGACCATTGTGGCAGTTGGGTGGTGCCTGGGTTTGCCTAATCTACTGGGTATAATTGTACCATATGTTGATACTGAAGAGATAGGTCTCATATTTTGCAAACTTGTCTCACGGTTTTGTTAATATTGACTACTAGGATAAGGGAGCCCATCATATCCTGCATCTTTCTTTGGTTGTCTACTTCCTGAGTTTGTTGCTTGTGAAATGAAACCATTTGTATACTTGTAATCGTTTCATTGGTATCAGTTTGCTGCAGTTCTTTGTAGTCAAACATCTGATAAAATACAAATGGCCTGCATTTCTGCATAGGAAAAACTATGCCAGAATTGGATGTGCCTTGAGCATATGTTACTTGTCTTTGAAATGGTAATCGTGCTAATGATGGTAAGTAGTCACAAATGTGGAATTTTCGATGGATTAGTTGATGAGATGGAAAATGGTATTTGATGATTTGTATTTTGGCTGAAAACAATTGATGATAAATGGAGGTGTACAATAACAGAAAAGGAGCAGCTGATAGCTTAGATATCCTGCTACTTCAAGTACTTGTTCATGCTTTGGAGTGTTCTTCCCTATGTTTTATACATTTTGTTGCTGATGTTATTTTACGTCTTAATAAAGTAGCTTCAACTGTGAACATCTAAGCTTAATGAGATAACTATCTGTTTCTTGTTTGTGTATTTTTGCTGGTGCTCTCTTCCACATTCCTTTTGTTCTCCCCCCCGGGCCCCGGGGGGTGGGATTTGGAGTAAGGGGTAAAACATTCAGGCTACACTGTAGAGCTGTTCAAAAGCGGGTTTGGACGGGTAGTGGGCCGGGCCTAGCATGGAAATTTGGCCCGTGGACTGGGCCAGCAAGCGGGCTACAGGTAGTTGGTAGGAGCTACTTTTTAGGACTGATGACTGACCCAGAAACCACTATAAGTCGTTGGTAGAAGCTACTTTTTAGGACTGATGACTTATCCAGAAACCACTATGTGTCGTTATGAGTGCGTTGCGCAGGTTTTCTACTTGAACACTCCCTGAGAAGTTTTTGAAGTTTCCAGTAGGTCACCCATTCTTGTACTTCTTTGAGCCAAGTAATTTTGGAGTTTCATAAGTTATGGTTTCTAGTAAAATGTGTTGTACCTTTGTGATATACTGTAAGTCACATATATTTAAATTATTTAAGCTGTGAATAATAATGCTTTTTTTACCCAGGGGGGTTTGGTAGGAGGTACGCAGTTGAGTGGATAAAACCACTTCAAAACTCACTCTGAGATGGGGAACCCAACTGTAAATATTAGTATTACATGAGGAGCCAACATGACAGAGTAGTTATGAGCCAATATACAGGGAAGGCCAATAGCTAAGATTCTATTCATGATTATGTTTAACACTAATCAAGCCCATAACTGCCACCAGTCCGAGTCACAGTTCTGTTCAGTGAGGCTGGTAGTTTCTAGATTGTTGCAGTTCTGAGATGTTGCCGGAAAGCCATCTGCAGAGCCTATCATTCTGAAGATCTTTAGGTTGTTTGGCTCCTCCTGTATGTTCTCGAAGCTTTCAGAATTAGCTCTGGGCAGAAGCTTGTCATGATAATGTAACCTTCTAGCCGATCTATGTGCATCTCTTGTGATCTTAAAATAGATTCTCCGCTACTGCTGTATGTAGCTGGTTCAGAGTTGCTTGTGCTCTCTTTCGGGCTCTCTTGTAGGTCCCTTAATCTTTGCACCTGCTTAAAGTAGAAATAGAGGCACACACTGATGTTGGAAACATGAATGTTATTGTATTCGAAAAGGTAAGTTGATTGCAAGGGTACCTCAGTGAGTATGGACTGATCTCTCTTTCTGAAGGGACTCAACCTAGAAGTGAGAGTGTCATAGTGAGCTTTCAAGATGTTGTATTCACATTCAATCTGCTTTGACTTGCACCGAGCTCTTCTGTTTTGAAACCATACAGCTACCTGACGAGGATCGAGTCCCAGCTGATCTGCAATCTGGGATTTGGTGTATGACTCGGGCCTCTCTTCTGATGAGCTGAATATTTGCTACTACAGGTTTACAGTACATATCTAGAGCTCGGGATTTAACTCGGTCATCTGCGAATCTTTTCTTGTTGCCATCCTTGTTTATCTGCATATTTGCTACTACAGGTTTACAGTACATATCTAGAGCTCATGTGGGATCTGTTCCCCTTAAATTAGTAGTACTGATATAAAACACTGTTGTTGGCTTGTTGCTAGCGTTAAACTATTAGAAGCAGCAGCAGCAGCAGCAGTAAGAGTATGTAGAACTTCAGTTTTTACACAAAAAAGGGTGTCGTGGTGTAGTTGGTTATCACGTCAGTCTAACACACTGAAGGTCTCCGGTTCAAGTCCGGGCGACGCCAATAATATATTTTTTTAGTGTTATTATGGATAAATTCGTATTTCCCGTCACCGAAAAAAAAAAAAAAACAGTTTCTTTTTTCATGAGACAATATTAGCTCAATTATTACTTTGCCTCCATTTACATGCTTGAAACTGAAAGAACAACGTAGTCAATACTTAATTGCTTATGTTGTAACCCATGGTATATATATACACGCGATTTAAAATGGTATGAATAACAGAATAACAATGAGCTCATTAGGTTGCACGATTACTTTACATAGTGTATCCCGTATCTAATATGTTTCCAATACCGTTATCTGATAAGTACTTGTGGATACTTTATGATACGTGAACGAATCATAATTTTTGATTTTAAAAAGATAAGAAAAAACATTAGACGCTTGCTTATAGGATACTTTTCGAATACTTATTGGATGCGTTATGATCATTTTCGTATATTTTCTGATTTGAAGTTAAGGTTTACATTTTTTGGGGGGAATGAATGTATTTTCCTAATTAAGTTGGATTGCTAATTGTTGGAGAATTTCCATATAGTGGATACTTGGTGGGTCCTTAGAAAGGCCATCATCCAAGCCCATGAAGCAAATGGCGTGAAAGATGAATGCAGTAGCAATCATCTGGTTATACACGGTCAGGAGTTGGACCGTGTATGACCACATTTTGCCCGTGTACAAAGGTCTGATAGCAAATGCGGATAACGTAGCATCAAGGGGTGATACACGGTCCAGTACACGAACCGTGTACCACTATGATGGACTGTGTATGCTGGATTTCATGCAGATTTTGCAAAATGTCGAGAGGTAACACGGTCCAATACATGGACCATGTACCTCACTCTCTCGACCGTGTATAGTCGAGTTTATACCATTTCGTTTCCAAGCTCGGTTAATCGTTTTGGGCAATGTCTATAAACGAGTTGGGTTGAAAAGACACAATGTTTATTTGTCTCTCTCACAAGTGAAGAGGTGTATCCTTTGATGAAGGGGTACATACCTATTGGCCAAAAGGCATGAGTTTCTCTATAAATAGGAGGCTAGCCTATACTTGTGGATATATGAAGAGTCAATTCATCCCAAAAGAACACCCATCTCGTATATCTGTCTTCTCATTGGTAGTCTTACGGCCATAGTGTCGTCAGTATAAGACGCCACTATGGTGGATTGCCTTGTTGTAGCTCAAAATCCGATTTGGGTATCCCGCTTGTACAAGTATCGGGACAAATCGAGATTTTAGAATAGCGTCCATTCTAAAAGGACGTGACTCAAGGTTGTTGTTTGGTACCATGATCAGTGTCCCGTAAATTTTCCCAACACTAATGCGTAGCGCCATCGGTTTGGTTGCAAACAAAATTTGTGACCAACTTTTTTGCAGCTGGAAACTCACGATCGCTAATTGGTCACAAGCATATTTTGCAGTCAATACCCACATCGATTTATTTGGTAGCCAAAAGCTTGATTAATTGTAGTGTTTCTGGTATATGAATTTTCAATTGCGTTAAAATTGATGCCATCACCATTACATGTATGGTGTATTTTTAATTTTTTGTATGTCCGGTGACTCTGATAGCATATATAAAGAAAAAATTTACGTACATCTTAACCTTTTAAAAACTCGTTAATACAAGGCAGAAGGCACATTATATATGGCGGTGGTAGTTTACAAAATTCAAAAGTTTTAATGTAAAAAGTTATATAGGGTGGTTTTACAAAATTCATAAGACCTGTTATACTTTTAGAATAATAAATGACACTTTTTCTGAACAATAAGTAATATAATACTTTTTACAAAACAATAAGTGATACATTTAGATTGTAAGTGATGTTTATTTTTTTTAAGAATTGAGATAACTGATAGTTTTAAATAATAATTGATACTTTTACACTAAAAATCAATACTATTGCCCATCTTATAATTCACTTCATAAAACTGTCCCTTACGAGATGAAATGTAGTTTTAAGAAACTTTCTTATTCGGGTCATGTTCATTTTGTTGTTTATAATTTACTTTTTCTCATATATAAGTATTTATTTAGTTTAGGATTTTTTTTGTGAAAAACCCCCTTATAAAATTTTTATTGTGGGGATCCCCCTTATAAAAACAAAAGGCCATGATGAACACCCCTTAAGTCATTTTCCGCCCAACTTAAATAAGATTTTGACCGATTTATCCTTAGCCTTTAAGTATATATTTGCTTATAATATACAATATATACTTCAATGATGAGGGCAGACTGTCAAAGCTTCATTTAAATTGGCCGAAAAACGACTTAAGGTGTGTCCGTCATGGCATTTTGTTTTTATAAGGGGTTCCCCAATAAAGTTTTTTTTTTTTTTTTTTTTTTAAAGGGATTTTCTCCAAATAGTCTATTTTATAAGGGGGTTCCCCACAAAAAATCCTTTAATTTATGGCAATTCAACGTAAATAAATAGAGCCTTAACCTTGAATAGGCGAACTCAATATTGAGCCATAAAATGAGCCGCTTAATTCTCATCACCTCTAATATGACACTAAGAATCTGGAGCAGGTTTCCTTATACGTGATAATGTCGGTCATTTACATAAAGCAGGTTGTTATAATCTCGGGAATGCACCTATACTTATTGCTGAAGCCACAACACCTTGTAACGGGTTCAAACAAGCTCTAGACCTAGGGTTTACTAACATTTTTTATTGAAGGAGCGAGATAATAAGATTGTTTTGCAAGCTGTACAAGGAGCTGCATGCCATATTCCATGGAGCATCTTTAATCCTGTCATGAATATTTGACATCTTCTTTAGAGAACATCATCGTATTATATTCGACACGTTTTTCGGGAAGCCAACCACGCAATCGATTGGATGGCTAAATAAGGCATTTTTGTTTCAAATGGTTCCTATTAGACTGATAAGTGTAATAATCTTGAATTTAGTAATATTATTATATGTGGCGCGATTGGAGTTACCCTCGAGAGGAGGAGCTCTTGATTACTTTTTGTTTACCTTCATTAGTTTGTTATAATATGATACCAAATGCAACAAAGCAAAGGTAGGGCCTGAAATGCCAAGCCACCTTTTGAACAAATTGTAGTAGTATATGAATCTGGGCAGAGCACAATGAATCTTATGAAATGGCCGACGTGTTCAACTAACAGCCAATCATCAATTCCAGATTATGAGCAAAAACACACAACCATGCACATGACCCACATGCATTAACTCATCACTCTTAACTTACATCATGACCTTCATAAACAACCTTATCTTACATAAAGTTGATGGGAAAAAAAAAAAAAAAAAAATTGCATTTAAACGCTATGAATATGTACAGACAAATAAAAAGCAGCTTTCATCCACCAAAAGTTGTGGACTTGTAGTGTCATTCATGAGAAAATCTGTTATGGAAGTTAAGAAACTGCAACTAACTCTATTTTTTTTTTAGAAAAATCATGAAAGAAATAGTTGAGTTGGTTATTATTATAAGATTGGAATTCATAACAAAAATCATCGGTTCGATTATCAATGGCCTCTTAAAGCCTGGCTCATTGGTCGGTTAGCTAGGTTATCTTAATTCTTACAATTTTACATGGGGTTTGTAATTTACATCCAAGTTTTACATTGTAGTGGTTGCGGCTTGTAAGGGTTACTCGCTCGTATGGTCGTATCCACTATCCACAAGAAGACTATACCCACTCCATAATGTGTTATTCCTATTCTACTCTTGTATAGTTAGTTTCGTCGACCAATTTAGAAAACCTAGAGTGAAAACAAGACTAAGGTTATATTTGGCACAAATGACTAATATACCTTATTATAATTAAATTAAATAAAAAAATAATAATACAAATATGTATAAAATATTAAGAAATTAAATGACTGATAAAGTGTATGAAATTAAAACTATTATGAATATAGTTTCTCAACATTAGTCGTAGAAGCTTATATTGAGACATACAAGCTAAACATACTCAATTAAATTGTTTGGTCGCTAAGAATATAAAAAAGTTATTTGAAAACTTGAAATTAAAGGTATATAAAGCTGAAAAATGCTTACATATAACCATGTTAGTTCCCTTACATATTCTCTACAACTTGCCTATACTTGCTAGTATAATTTAACCTTCAAATCCACTATATAAACCCATTTCAGTTACTCTCCCATCCACATCAAACTCTATCTTCCAATCAAATGGGCACTAGAGCAATACTTTATTCTTTGCTCTTAGGAACTTTCCTATTGCTTTCAACATGCCTACCTTGTTCAGCTACACATAACATTAACAGAAGGCTCCTAACTGCCACACCAACTAACACTATCAACCAATACTTGGCACCCCACAACAAAATCAGAGCCAAACTAGGCCTGCCCCCTCTCCGGTGGAGCGAGCCGCTAGCGAGCCACGCGCGCTGGTGGGCCCGCCAGCGCCAGGGCGACTGCGCCATGATCCATTCCCAGTCGGATTATGGGGAGAATCTCTTCTGGGGCAGTGATGGGAGGAGTTGGGGACCCAAAGACGCGGTCGCATTCTGGGTTGGTGAGAAGAGTTACTACAACTACCATACTAATTCTTGTGCTCAAGGGAGGGAATGCTTGCATTATACCCAGATCATTTGGAGGCATAGCTTGAGTGTTGGGTGTGCTAAAGTTATGTGCAAAAATGGGTATACTTTTATTGGTTGTAACTATGATCCTCAAGGTAATATTTGGGGACAAAAGCCTTTTTGATCAGAAATTGTGAACAAGAATATATGGAATTAGTGGACTTGTATGTCCATTTGTAGCAAAACAAAACAAACCCCTGTGTTTTAAGCAGGGTACAATGATTAACCTTTTGTGTTTAGATTGGGAGGATTTGGGTAGATGTGGAGTGGAGGGAAGGGTAAGAAACATGTTCCATCTGTCATAGTGATATAAATTAGAGGGATTCAAGATCTATGTTATTATTGTCTCAGCGTTTCTCGTCAGATGTACGCAGCCTTACCCTCTACAATATAAATGAATTTTTTTGCTATAATAAAATCATATAGCTTACATTTTGAGGAAACATTCTATAGGCATAATGTTTCATAAAAAGAAAAATATTTACAAACTCATTAATTTATTTTCCCCAAAACGCGCTTTTCGTTTGCCTCACGTCTTCCTTCCTCCTCTCTTCCTTTTTCTCTTTTCCTCTCCTTAAGTTTGAATAATTTATGCTCATTAAGACAAATATGTAATTTTTTGGAATAAATAATTAATAACCTTCACATTTTAGAATATGACTCCAATTTTAGAGGGGTAACTTTTTTTATCTTAGAAAGGCAGCTTATATTTAATCCAATGTACTATCAATTTTCTTGAATTTTTTTTGCTGTTATTGACATGAATTCTAAAAAAAACCCCAAGTTATACAGTATTAATCATATTTTGTTTGGTTTTATGTAAACCTAAAACAAACCTCAAGCTATAAAGCAGTAATTATTGTGTGTTAGGTGTTAAGTAACGTCATTATTATTATTATAAGTTGCCATATAAACAATTGTGTGTCCACTTCACTCGAACATTCTCGTGACAAATGCTTAATAGGTTCCAACGAAGTATTGTGTAGAGACAAATGCTCATTGACCATGACTTCCTGTTGTCATCTCTCACTCTCAGCCTCAATTATACTACTCTCAATTTGATTGAATTTTCTCCTTTCTCTTTCTTTTCCATTCTTTTTAATGGTCCATAACTAAATAGGCTGCCTGTAAGCCAGTTAGTTGCACTTGTAAACGTCAACATAATCCGTCAAAACTCGCTCAATAATAAATAAGTAGAGTACGAACATCAATTTGACACTCGTTTAACAACAAAAGCAACCTACGAGCCCCCATTGCTCGGCTCGTGTGTATTACTCTATTATATGTTTAAATAAGAATGTGTTCGGTTCGCGTGAAAGTTTCTGAACAGAACGAATTGAATTGAACTAAACTTAATGAACAGTAACACGTGAGAGAAAAGTAAATACGGTAAACTGAAAAAGTTAAACTGAAATGAATGACCTGAGTTGAACTGAACGACTTACAATGGGATTCAGTAAGGTGAAGTATAAACAAGCATAGCTATACTCGATCCGGCTTAGCTCGGTTTTTTAACAACCGTACATAACTACTCCATACTCATCATATGTCATATGGGAGTAATCTGAGATTCTCGGTCCCACTTTTCCCCGCCAATTCGATTCCCTCACCGTTAATGTTATCCTCTTCCGCCATTGATTCTCTCTCTGTGCTTGCTTGAACCTGGAAAATGGGTGATGGGTAGCTTCACAATCCAAAAATGCATCATCAAATTTGCAATTTCTCACCCCATAAACCATTTCCTAGCACAACCCATGTCGCATTTTCTACCATATTCTCGTCTCAATCCCAGAATGGCTATGTCCATAATCATCCAACCCTTAATCGCCTTTCTCTTAGAAGCACCCGGCCCTCGAAATCCAATCTCAAACGCCTCACTTCCCGTGTTGTTCAGCTCACTCGCCGCAAGCAACTCCACCAGGTAGGGTTCCTAGCTGATGGGTTTATCTCAAATTTGGAAGTTAACCACTTTTTTTAGCTAATTATTCCAAGTGATTTTGCTGTGACGGGTTATCTCAATTTTTGGAGCTTAGCCACTTTTTTAGCTAATTATTCCAAGTGATTTTGCTGTGATGGGTTATCTCAATTTTGGGGCTGTTACTTTTTCAGCTAATTATTCCAAGTGATTTTGCTGTGATGGGTTATCTCAAATTTTGGAATTTTACCACTTTTTTAGCTGATTATTCCAAGTAATTTTGTGATGATGGGCTATCTTGCCTAGTTTGATTGTGTGAATTTTGATGTTTGAGGTGTAATTTGATGTGGGTTTGCCTTCTTTGGGGCTATGTGTGCAGGTGTTTGAAGAGATTGGGATGGCTAGAAGGAGATATGGGGACTTGAATACTATTGTGATGAATGCGGTGTTGGAGGCGTGTGTTCACTGTGGTGACATCGAGTCTGCCCTTAAGGTGTTTGATGAAATGTCTAACTCAAGAAGCTGCCTTGTTGATAATGTCTCTTATGCCATCTTATTGAAGGTATTTGATTCCTTTTACTCTAAATTATGAACTTACTTTCACCTAAGTAATAATATCCAATTTCTCCCCTTTCTAGTCATCTATTGTTTCCCCAGCAGTTACTATAATTTGTACTCTGCCAGTGGTTCCTAAAGAATTGATTTAACGGCCTGTTTGGAATTTGAGAATGGAAAGGATGGGAATGAATTAAGGGAAGAGAAGGAAAAGGAGGAGAGATTTCAACCTTGTTTGTGTCTTCTTTGAGGGGAACTGGGGAAGAGGGGGAATTTGTGAGCATGCTTAGGAGATTTCAATTAAAGGAGGAGAATGGAGGGAAAATTGTTTTTGTAAATCTATATAATATTGGCCAATTGTCCTTCCCCTCCATTGTCCCAAATTCCTCCATTGTTCCACAATTTGGGAGTGAAAAGAAATTAGATGGAGGAGAGTGAATAAGAATGATCGAATTAATGACAATTGTTCACTTGGATGATCCTTTATTCACTCCTCTCCTCAAAAGCTCTTAAACAAGGAGAATTTTGAGTTTCCTCCCACGTTTCCCCTTCCAATCTTCTCCATTAACCAACTAGGCTATAAGAGATTTTTAAATGAAGGAATGTTGTCTTTCAAACAAGAGGCCTATGTGGTTTTGCTTATAGGATGGGTGAAGGATTGTTGTCTTTCGATGATTGAAGTTTTTTGTTACTAAAAGTACTCTCTCCTCTGGAAAGAGTCTCACATCACTAGTTCAAATTATACCATAAACGTAAAAGTTACTATTATTTCAGGATGGATGCAATATTATGCTACCTAGACTCTTCACCCACACCCATGTCAAACCTATATCAATGTTTTTGGAATGGGTATATCTGGCAGTAATAAGTTTTATTAATATTATTCTTTTTGGGTGGAGGTGAGTATAAGAATACATATACTCATATACTAGAAGCGAGACTGCAAGAGTAGTCAGCTAATTGGCAGTCATACATGAATTGCCAAGAAGAGGAATACGGCAGTCAAATCAGAGATAGTGATAGTGACATGTTCGAGCGAACCCTTAATCTTTAGATGTATGTGTTAATGAATACATATCCCCAAACCTTTGTGAAGTGAACACACCTTTGGCCATATCCCAGTGTCATAAATTAGACAATTCAAATTCTTAGACAATTAGATACATGCACGTGGCTGATATATTTATCCCTCTTACCTTGTAGCAACATAATTCGATTGAGTATAAGATGTGTGATTATAAAGAGTGCCAGAAATCATAGCTGTACAGTTTGTGAATATATGATTCAGTAAGTAGGTGAAGTATGGAATGCAGTCCTTGATTCCTACCTGCATTTAGTATGTCTGCATGTGGCACCCAGTGGCTTTCCGGTAAAGTCATAGATGAATGTCTCGAATACAACTAATCAGTCATTTATCAACAAACAACTGGAGGACTCTGTAGGCCTCCATTTTCTGATATAGATTAAGTGAACTTATTCTTTCATATGTATAGTACATGTTTCAGTAATTCAGGCTCTTAGTGGGTGTTCCAAGCTTCTGATCTTGTTCCTACGAAGTCCTAGAACCAGGTGGCTAAAGTGACTTTTAGCATGTGTTCTTGATTGTTATGTTTAGGCTATATAAAACTCAGTTTAATTATTGTCCTCACTTCGGTCATTCAGTCCTTCCTGTTTCTTATGTTGAAACTGGGATATCATGTTACCATTTAGTCAGTATAGCAAACGTTCTTGTCACCAATTTTGAATGATGAATACTTGCTAAAGTATTCCGTGACTTCGGCTTGGAAAACTTTGTTATTGCAAATTAAGATTCAATTATGTGGTTGACAATGTATAACAATCCTATGGAAACTCTGTATCTTGAGTGGTAAACTGACATCTGTAAACTGGATAATACATGCTGTATGATCATATGAGTGACCTGAATCCTGGTTAAGGTTCTTGAATTTGAGCTTAATCCATTGATAGTCATGTAAGACTTATAAGTCATCAAATCTGATGGTGCTTCTAACTTACTTGAAGGGTTTGGGTATGGCTCGAAGAATTGATGAAGCTTTTCAACTTCTTGAAGCTGTGGAGCGGGGTGAGGCTGCTGGAAATCCAAAATTATCAGCACCTGTTCTCCATGGTCTGCTTAATGCTCTCATTGATGCAGGTAATATTTGTGAGTTAAAAGAATTTCCAGTTTCTTCATTGTGTTTTCTCTGAGGAATCTAACAGATTCTACTATGTAGAGAAGTTAGACCCGTCAAATGATCTATCCATATTTGCTTCATATCGTTGCGAAAAAAGTTTTCTGAACAAAATGCATGGATTTAATATTAAATACTCCTATTCTACCATTTGTAGGAAAGTATGAATTCTTAGCGCATTAAGGATTGTGTTAGTATGAAGCCTTTGCAACCTACTGTTATTCTTATAGTTTTACTTTTCAATCACCTGTTCTGATGACTATTCTGTAGCCAATGCCGAAAAACTGCTGCTGTGGTTGTTAGATGATCAATTGGAGATTTGTAATTAAGGGAACAACTCTCACATTGCTTCTGCTTACTACGTTGGCTTCATCAACCACTTAGAACATATGGTGAAATGGTCCAGGAACAGACATGTTTATGATAAAATAATCAATTTGTTTAGGGCAACCTAAGTCAAGGAAGCATTCAAAGCCAAGCAGTACTCATGTGTTTTCTGGAAGAAAGTAAAATGAGAGTACATAAGAGTTGAGATAATAGATTAAAGGTTGACTAGTGAATTCTGCTTATTAAATTGACTCTTTGTCAGTTGGATGGAGATCTTTTTAGCTAAACTTTTGAGAAGCTGTCATCAATATTGATACCCAGTACTGGTAGTTCTTGAAACTTTTATTATCTTTCATTCAGAGATTAGTTGAAAAGAATTCATACTTGTTTCTTTTCTATGTCTTACTTGCTATAGTTTAGTGCAGGAGATCTACGCCGTGCCAAAGGTCTTCTTGCACGCTATGGCTGTGTGTTCCATGAAGATGGCAACCCGTCAATCTTGATCTACAACTTGTTGATGAAGGTATAGTGCTGAGATACTTCTTTGATCTTATTTTTGTTTCTTCTTCTGTCTCTTTCCTTTGTGATTTTGCCACTCTCTATTTGCTTCTTAAGTTCCAGCATTTTGAGTTGAGTTCAATACAAGATTGCTACATGCCTTGATTTCTGATGTATACCCCTCTTGTT
The DNA here is from genome assembly GCA_030267885.1 of Mesembryanthemum crystallinum. Taxonomy (NCBI): domain Eukaryota; kingdom Viridiplantae; phylum Streptophyta; class Magnoliopsida; order Caryophyllales; family Aizoaceae; genus Mesembryanthemum; species Mesembryanthemum crystallinum. Next base: position 14,031 of record BSSO01003875.1, read on the forward strand.
TTAGGGGTACATAAACACAGGTTCTCCTGAGGCTGCATTCACTGTTCATGATGAAATGTTACGCCAAGGACTAAGGCCTGATAGGCGAATGTATAACACCCTAATCCTTGCTGCGGTGAAGACACAGAAATTGGATTGTGCAATGCAGTTCTTGGAGGAAATGAAGGTCTCAAGCAAGTATTAAAGGCCAGTTTAGAGCCTCAATATCATTTTGAACCAAACAACATATTACCAATTACTCATGCATCCCTTGTTTTTTGCAGGAAGCTGCATTGAAGTACAATTCTGATGATTTCCTCCCGGATAATGCTACGTATACTACTTTATTGAAGGTCAGTTATATGTCTAGTGGTTGTGCATCTAGTTAATGAGCATTATGTATTACTCCTTTGTCAAGATTGTGAACAAATCAAAGCAATATGACGAGATAATCTTTCTAATTTCTCAAACAGTTATCTGTATTGATACCAATATCTTAAATTCTGTAATGTGCTACCTTCTTCACCAATTTAGCTAGTAATTATGTTTCTAATGAACTGCTCCTGAGAAATCTAAGCTAGAAATCTTGCTTNTTTTCAGGGTGCAGGACTTGCTAAAGATATTCATTTGGTTCAGAAGATACTGATGGAGATAAAAACATCCCAAATTTTATCAGTTGATCGAATTGCGTATACTGCACTAGTTGATGCACTGCTTAGTTGTGGTTCAATCACTGGTATGGCCTAACCCAACGAAGAAACATTCAAATTAATTTGACTATAATCAGTGAACCATGATTAAACATATCTCTTTTACCTTCTGCTGAGACACCTGTGATTGATTTTAAGATCACAAGATATTTCATAGATTATAGATTTGTGTTATTCAGGTCAAATCCAATTGTTAGCCATTTAATGGAAAATTTCTTCAAGGCTTTTAGAATGACGTTTAGAATAATTAGCTTATCTCTTGCTCTATCTGCATGTTTCGGATGGGATGAACTTGTGTTTACCTCAATTAAATGATTCCCTATAAGTGTAGGTTGTACCAGTCAAACCTATCAAAGTTGCGTTGTAATCTATGTCTAGTTTCAGATTATGGCTTGTTCAAATTGGTTATCAGGTGTCAAATGTGTATGGTAATGACAATGCTAATTAGTATTGTGGCCCCCTTTTTATTTAGGGAAATTCTATATGGTGAACCTGTGTTTTTCACTTTTCTATTTGGAGAACAGTGTTTTTTGAAATTCTACATTGTGCCCCTATAGTTTAAAATTCTCTACATGGTGACCGTTGTAGGTTTGAAAATACTATTTTCTTTCAATTGAACCTTTTATTCGCGTTCTACCATTTTTTCCATGTCGTTATAGTCACGTTACTACTATTTGGAGGTTCGAAATCGTTCATTTTCAAACGTATTTTCTTTCTTTATGATTAAAAAAGTTATTTTTCCAACTTTATATAACATGCACTTTGATGACTTCTAAGTGGCAATAGTAACTTATTGGAGTTAGGGAAATATGTTGGGTACTGGGGGATAAGTTTGGCC
>BSSO01003876.1:0-15556 GCA_030267885.1 Mesembryanthemum crystallinum
GGGTCGGGTTCACATGAGAGTTATGTTAATGATGAGAGCATGAGAGCACATCTGGATCGTTGATTTTGAAATCTAACTGTCCAGATAGCACAAGAAGTAAGAGACGCATGCTCCGCCAGTTCAAGAAGTAAGAGACGCATGCTCTCCCAAAACCGGCGAAATTGCCAACATTGGAGCTGGACCGTTGGATCTCAAATTCGACGACCCATATGTCATGTTCTCACACTCTCATATGATCCCAATATAATTTAGGTGCAAACTATGTGAACTTATAATCTCAACCGTCAACTTTGATATCAATAATAAAGAACCCACCCTTTTAGCTTAGGTGTGAATCAAGTTCAGGTTCGAAGTATTCTTAGCAGTGAACAAATTCTTCGAGATATTAACCATCCATTATTAGAATTGACGACCCTTCCATTTTCTATTATTCTTAGAGTTCGCACATATCTTGTGAAGTTCTCCGACATGGATATCAAGTGAGAACAGTTCGATATAACTTTGCAGGGACAGTGGCTGGCTAAAATAATGTATTGAAACATAGTAAATTAGATATAATCATGCAGTCTTTTGGTATTTAGATACTCTTTGGAGACTCCCCTTCCTCAAATCCTAATGTCTACTCAAACAACATAAGTAAAGGAATCAAGTGTAGGAAGCAAATTAGACAACTTATCAAGGTCCTGTAAACCAATTTTTTCAAACCTGTAAATAAAAGGCAAGAAAATATGGAACAATGATTTTATTGATATTTTATGGTTACAATCTTTAGGAATCTCTTGATTCCAATCTTCAAGGGATAATTTGTGGTTGAGAAGTGACGGGGCCTTTGGCTTCGTTCCGTCGACTTTGAGGTGACGGGGCCTTTTGGCTTGTTCCGTCGCTCTACTTTAACCTAGGGATTATCTCCCTATTTATAGGAGAAGAAGCAATAGTTGAAATAACCTAGATCTCTTCAGAATCTTTTAAAAGATATCAATATCAATAAAGATACTTATCATATCTTTCTTTGATATTTATCCCTAAGTTAGAGATAAATCAATATCTTTGACTGACACAATTTTAGTGTCTACAATCCCCCCAAATCGATCATCCTTGTGATATGAAAATTCCAAGCTACTATGTAAAAGTGAAGAATAGGCAAGTGATGAAGAAAGATCATATGATACAAGCAGGAGAACAACACAGGAAAAACCTGTCCCCTCAAAGGAAAAAAAACCTCGTCCCCATTAGGAAGCGAACTAGAGGGACAAAGGTAGGATAAATTTGAAAGGTGAAATTCAATGGCTAGCAAAAGTTACTCTAGCATAAGCATTCGATCCATCATGTTTAAGATTGTGTCTAACCTAGTGTCAAATAAAGTCAAGCTCTTAAGGGAACCACCAAAGCCACTTACCTACGAGGAAAATGTTCTTTAGACACCAAATTACCAAGACCAAGTCCAAGTCCTCCCATTTCCTTGGACCATCATACACTATCGTGGTACTCTCACCTGCATCTAAAAAAAGAATCACGCATGTCACTCCAACCTCCAAGTAACCTGTTCAGTGAACCAAAGATGGACAAGAAATACACCCATAAAAGCCAAAGAAAAGACTACATAAGTGTGATACGCCCTCAAAACAAAAACAAGCTCCCTTCAATCCATGTAATTGCTTTGTCACTTTCTCAACAATGAGGCCCCAAAAGGCGGAGGACACATTACCTCTCTGGTAGCAAGTGTCACCATATAGCAAATTGGCCCCACAAATCTTTCCAGGATGCCTTGTTTGCACTTGCATGTCTCATGATCAACTTTCTACAAGGTTACCCAGCACCATAGTTCTCCAAGCCAAGGAACACGCTTAACTGTATAGTTTATTAGGTTTGGGGCCCCTGAAAAAGAACAATCTAGACGAACACATCCTCAACATAACCACTACAGTTGAAAATCCCAAATGCGCCCTTAGAAATGTGCACTTATAGCCAAAACAAGACCTTGTTTTGGTAGAAGAACTACATCAATATAAACCCATCAACACTCTTATAATTATATGTAATGGGCCACTAAAGAATGGTCAACACTAATTCCAATGGACTCAAATGCCTAGACGATGGTGACCTCATGCTTAAACCAAGGTCATCCTGTAGAAATAAAGTCGTACCATTAACAAACTGCGATAAACCAGAAATTTCTCTCTCCCCACTAGGATCCACTTAACCATATTCCTCTCAGCCACACTAGAGACCATCCAACTAAGAACACCAACCACAAGGTTAAAAAGAACACTCCACGAGGCACTGAACCAACTACTAGCACTAGGAAGTTTGTTAACCACCATAAGAAACAAAAGAGAAAAGATTCAAGCAAACAATAATCCACTTCCGCTGCACCACAAAAAAGAACAACGCATCCGCTCCACTACCTTATCCAATGACACACATCACTTTATCGCGCGCCTGCCCAAAATCCAGCTTAAGATCTAAACCCCTCCTACACCCCACCATATATCCTACCCCACCAACTCGTTACCAAAACAGCATCTAAAATCTAATGGCCCTTAACAAAAGCACTTTGACAAAAAAAAAATTGTGCTCCTTATGCATGTTCTACTCAAATAGCTCTATTTAATCACTAGAAAGGTAGCTAGCTTTTCATTTGTATTCAGTCTATTCACTCTTTTGAATCTTTTACTTCCACTAAAATTAAAACTGGAAATGTATTTGGGCTCTGCTGTGAGACACAAAGATTAGCAACCGAGGTGAAATGGTGAATACATTTTCCAGAAAGAACTCCAAGGTAAACAGCCCCCTAAGACTTAAGACACCCAGGAGTTTTGACTTTTGAGCAACCCCAAACTCCCATTTCCGGTAAGATTCCCTGAAGTGAAAGTTTCACAATGCAGATTGACCATCCATGTGCAAGAATCTCTTAATGTAGGTAACTATAAAGAGGATAGAGAAAACTGCTGGAAAAAGGAATAGAGAAAGGCAGCTTCTCTGTTGAAGTATCCTGTAGAAACTAATTGGTTCCCCGTTTCCAACCTTATAAGACCCACATCTCAAACTCAGGCTTCCGTCAAAAGACTCGCCTGTTTCACCACTTACCAGATCTGGAACCAACTTTCATGTATATTATCCTTTGCACAGAAGATGCCGCCTTCATATAACTGTTAATATCTCAGTTTTATGTCTATGTTGGAGTTCTTCTGGATTCATTATGCTGGTTCTGAGGAAGGAAAGGTGAAGAGGATGCTTAGTGTGATGCCATGTTGGTGACTATGTGGTGTTTATGATTGGAACGGAATGCAAAAGTTTTCTTCGGATCTTCTTTATTGTTTAAATTGTTGCGGGACACAGTCACTTATATTGCTTCAATTTGATCCACGCATCCAACGCGCCAGGGACTTTTGTATTGTATACTAAGGTCCAAAGTAATTGGGCCAATTTGTCATGTGATTCTTAATAGAGGATGTCCTCTCTACCTAATCTGTACTCTAGGTGTCTATATGATATAAAAATTTTTTACTTTTAAAAAAAAAATCCTGATAGCAAAGAACGCATGAAGATCTCCAAGAAAGACAAAGCACCAAAAAGATAAACAATCAAACATATGCACATCACGGCAAGCCAGAGTAGTTATACAGGCTCAAACATATGTAAATCTACAAAACACACCTTACTATAGTCAGTCACTATTATAATGTGAAAGCATAATAATGGATAAAAATGGATAAACTAACCTCAGGACAAAGTGGTTCAAGCTCAAGATCATTCTCATTTAATGCTCTTTTTTTAGCTCTTACAGTTTGGTTCAACTTCTTATATGATGATTGAACATCTGCAGAGGCCTGCAACCAACGTACACAAAGATAACCAGTTTGTTAAGCTAAAGAAAAAGTAATATGTATTAATAATTATCAAATGTACAGTAAAGGAGGACAAGGTATCCTCTACAAGGAAACTAATTCAAGTTGGCCCTAGATAGCATAACTCCTAAATGCCCCTACTGTTCTAGCCAATGCAGAAGCTAGGTAAATACTCCTATCCCAAGGCATTTCAGAAGTAAAACCCCGCCCATTCGTCTCAAGCCAAATGCACCATAGTATTTAGCAATGACGCAACTTCTCATTTTTCCTACCAAATCCCACAAAGTGCATCAAGCTAGGGAGGTTCTCTACCCAAAAACAATCTTGCTCGAAAACTAAAAAGTTTGAATTAATGCTCTTTTCGAGAACCCCCTACTCATAAAACTCTTCAAAAACTCATAAAAGGTCATACTTTCATGATCAGGGTCACGGTCGACGTACACATACAGACTGATACGGGCTTAGCATAAGGGTCGTGATCGTCACGGGGTGAATTTCAGTAGCAGCTATGTCGGTTGTATCGTTCATTTATCGGTTGTATGTACCAATTATCGGCCATGCAATGTTTGTATCACCGTGTAACGGCCATATCGCCATGTAACAGCCATGTGACGGCTGTATCACCATGTAAAGGCCATGTAACAGCCATACCGATCATGTTATCTAACACCCGATGATGTACCGGGATTTGTGCATTGCCAACCTCAAAAACTAAAACGAAAAGACTGATATGTCAGTATCAGCTAATATATGATACTATGATACTTAGTCACCTTCCAACAATCTTGGAAGTTGGAAGAATGCCATAAAATCGTCGGTGCTTTCTCTGTCACTTTTATCTTCTCTTCCTCCTCAAGATGTGGGGTAATAGGGATCCACACACTAGCCCCTCAATACTTGGTCTCTCCTGCTCCTCTCCGTGAACCCTGGTTGATTGTGCAAACATCCATAACCACCTATCCTATAGTTTCCATCTCCTTAATAAATCCTCTCTTCCTCTAGTGGACTGCCTTGAGGGAAAAAAAAAAAAAAAGAAAGAAAAAAAAAAAAGAAAAAAAAAAGAGGAGCTGATATCCCCTCCTTGGACCACATAACCTTTATCTTGTACGGTTTTACCGTGGCCTTTGCTTCTCTTGTAAAAGCACTTCCTAAAATTCTTTTGTCAACTCAACACTCATACGGGAACACCCCACCCCCTCCTCCCAATTCTAGGTGCTTGGTCCATCATCAAGATCTCCCTCAACAAGCATTCTTCATCTCTTTCATATCACCTAATACCTTCTTATTCTACCCTTTCATCCAATGTTTAAGAAATTTTAGCTTCCTCGTAAAACAGATCCCCTCCACCATTCAACCCTACATGCAACCCACAACTCCTCTATATTCTTCTAGCTCTGGGTGTAGAGTGCACATGATTTAAAACAAGAATGGTGATGGGCCCCACTAGACTCTAGCTTGGAGTGAGAAGTAACTAGGAAATAATCCAAACAAGGTCGGGAGAACATTTCTTTAAGTCAGAGGGAGAACAAAACTGGCCACATAGACAAGCAAACTCGCAATCAGAAGGACAAAATGAAGTATCAATCAGTTTGTACATCAATATTTAATTTAGAAAATACAGAACTGAAAGCAAAAACAAACCAACCAGCTTATAAACTAGGCAGCCAAGAGAAAGGAAAAGGATCTACCCCTGTATTGCCCTGCCAACCACATTTGGCACGAAAACAGAGCCACGCCGCAGCATTTCTGTAGCCATAGGGGGAAAAATCAGCATTGATAACATTCACAAATCACAACGACTCAAGTATGACAAACATATGAAGCCTACCCATCATCACTGATGTGCAAGGATAAGGAATTCTCGCCGGATTCACCACCTTTACACTGCAAAAGCACAGAGTACATGCTACTGTAATTGAGAAGAACTAAAGATGCATAGTAACAAAAGCACAGCAAAGTGCAGATATATTCCAAGAAACAATCATTCTATTTTGCCTCAAAACAAACATTCATCTCATAAACAGCACTATGACTTTCAATTTATAACCAGGAAAACATTCCAACATCAAGCCTATAATTCTACTTTTCCTTCAAACTCAAGGTTGTGTTTTCTCTAACAGGGAGAGAAATTGTATGGACTTAAATTAAGTTTTGAGAAGTTCCTCTTTGTCGCAGAGGTTCTCCATCACTTTGTCAAATATTCAGAGATTGTAAGGGTAAGCCTTCGCTCTGTAGTTTATTTCCCTTCAGTCGACGGGTTGTTCTTCCGCTTCATAAACATGACAGTCACATGTATTATGGGATTATTTAACATATGATGCTTTGCAATTTGAAAAGTATGAATTTTATTATTTTGATTGATACTTCTTGTATGATATGGATGTTGTCAAAAACAGTAGTAAATCTTTAGAAGGCACACCTATAAAGATGTTCATTAAAATCAACTAAACCAAACTAAATCATTAAATCTCACCACAAAAAACTAAATCATTAAATGTGTGTACGGTGGAGCCTAGGGGCTCCAAGGTACTGCACAGTAGCTATTTCTACTAGACCCTACATTGAAATTTAAGCCTTCTTCAGGGTGATATTTGATTAGTCAAAAAAATAAGCCAAAGCTGAAAATGGACAAATTTTATTACAATAACACCAGATTGGCAATAATAATCGAGCAAGATGGATGCCAGAATTACTACCATAGGGCATAACAAATGATTATATTGGCCCGGAAGATACTCATAATCTTCAAAGCCCAGTTCTTTCAATCTTTTCATCAGCACGCTTAGTTTGGATGAAAGATGAGTTGACCCCTCCAAAGACACTGCAAAAACCAGCACTACTATAAATGAAAATGTAAAAATCTGGAAGGCCTACAATTCCAACCATCAAACTCCTTACTAGATTGCAAGACTTCCAATAGGACCAGACCACTAATACTTAACATAAGAACGAAACGGAAAGCCATATTATTAATAGAAAACACACACAAATCAATCACGATAAAATTTTCCTTTTCTGGATGAATGCAGATTATCCCAATGAAATAACATATGAGCCCTCCATTTACTAACTAACTTAGCTATACTGTGTCATGATTGTTACAATGCTCATTGTTGGCAACAATCTCTACCAAGGTTGAAAATTGTATTTTCATATAGAGATACCTTACTTACATCCCAGGTAAATAAATTACTTGTTTTTAACACTGGATTCTTCCAGAATAATTTCCTTCTCCTCAAATTAAATAAATAAAGCTCTAATCCCATTCCACATTATCATTTCTTCATAAGCTTTTAATGCTTTTCCAAAATTGTAGTGTTTATGACATTTCTAAGGATATAATTCATACAGTTGCTCGATTTTGAAGTGTATAATGGTAAGTATATATGTTGCATGTACAAAGATAATGCAAGGCTTTACAAGCTTGTGAACAGATGATGTGGTGTGAGTGGGGTTCAAAGCCTTATATTTTGAGGAGAGGAGAATTTTTATAGAAGAATTTTGATTTAAGAAAATTATTGCTTGGGAGAGGGATATTAACAATGGGGAGATTAAGTTAGAATTCAAGTAAAGAGAGAAGTAGGCTCAAACTAAACACTGTCGTTGGAGGAGCACAAGAGGGGCTCAAACTAAAGTTGAGTTTTAAATTTCAAACCCCCACTTGAACCCTACCTTCCCTCTCTCTTCCCATGCTTTGACAAGTGACTAAAAAATTAAAAATAATTTGAAATAGAAAATATAATATAACTTTAGAGGGGCAAGTTGTAAGAAATTGAGCCTCAAACTTGGGCTGAGCATTAGAGGGAAAGATATTAAGTGGGTTTCATGTTAATTTTTAAATTAATAAAAAATGATGGTAGTAAAAAGGAGGAGAGAAAGCAAGTTGAGCCCAAAAACGTTTTAGATAAGAATAAGTATGTGTTCATAAAATCAAGAAAGCTACACTGAACACCACCACATCCCAACCAATTACACCAAAAAGTCGACAACATAGAACTTTGTGCCACGGAATATACCTATCCTTCCTACAGTCCTACCACCAAATCCCACAAGTCAAAGTTGCCAAAAATCCAAACACCCAAGACTCCCTGCTCACTTCAAAAAGCTTACCCCTAGAATTTATGCCACTAGACATTGCAAGAATAAATTGTAGGACGTCTCACTAATAGTGCAAACACCAAACATCTGATGAAATAGCGACCCGAACATTTCCCAGTGCCAAAGTTTAAGCAAACGCCCGCACGTTCAATGGTGCATTTGCCTTCCAAAGAAGGTTGGCAACATACACAAGGGGTATGGTAGGATGTCCCCGACCAAGGAATGACTTATAAGAGGAAATTGAAAAAAGGGAAGGAAAAAAAAAAAAAAAGCCCCCGTAGAAACACCTGAGTCTCCCCATGTTTCCAAAACACCAAGAAAAGCAGCAAGCTCCTCCATCTCCAAATTACGTATGTGCGCCATAATTGCAAATCCCATGAAAAGTCACAATATGAATCCAATAGCACCATGAACACATGAGAGCTAAAAGAAACAGACAAACCTTATAGAGAAAGGCTGTTGATCCTTCATGCAACCTCCCAAAATCCAAGTCTAGAGCCACTCCATAACTGCAACTCCACATGGGGCAAAAACAGAGAAGACACCTGAGATGAGACAACTTCCACGAGCAAGCATGCATAGTATCCACCTGTGCCTGAGCACCCCACCCATTACCTTACTGACCATATATAATCCTAGTAACCTGGTGCCACAATGTATTATCCTTAAGCAGAAATCGCTAATACCACTTTCCCATCAAAGCAACGTTCCCAACCCACCAACCTCACACCTAAACCCCTTCCTCCTCAGGTCTGCACACCATGTGGCAAGTGACGAAATGATCACTCTTATCCCCACCCACACCCGGAAAAAAAAAAAAAAAAAAAAAAAAAAAATCCCGCATTACTTTCTCAATTTATTTGGTCACAGCAGTGGGATTTCAAACAAAGAGAGATAGTACTGGAGCATAGAAAGGCATGACTGCAAAATTGATATCCCTCGCCTGTTATCCTTCTAGCAAGAAATAAACCTCCTTCCATCCATCCAACTTTCTGTAGACAGGTTTGACCACCGGCTCCCAAACGCCAATCGTGGGTTTCCACCAGGTGGCAAACCCAGATACCTAAGCGGCCACTATGTTACCTTGACATGATAATAGGTGCATATCATTCAGCTTTGTTGACATGTGTGACCCCCTAAAGAAGCAGGGACAAATCAAATATGCAGACATGTGTTTGACATATATTAAGCAAGTTAACTTCTAGTAAATGATGTTTTCCCATGTTCATATTGTGTCCATGCAACCTAAGTAGAAACAACATAGCTATTCGGTGTTATTTTTGCAATATTGAAAAGTTTGCATTGTCATTTGCCTTAATTTTGTAACTTGATGGCAAACAAATAGCAAGAGCTACCTATAGACTATAGTAATTGGCAGGTAGAAAGCAAAGAACTAACAACGAAAGATTAATGAAGAAATGCTATCAAATGAAGTACCCTCTTCAAGCCTCAGCATTATATGTCAAACCAACACAAAAGCTCAACCCTAATCTACTTCTAAACCAATTATCAATAGGGAGAGTAACCCACCAAGCTTTTGATGTTTAGTCTCTTTTCCCATCTTTTCTGATAAGGCAAAATGCAAAATGCAAAATGCAAAAAAANAAAAAAAAAAAAAAAACAAAACAAAACAAAAAAAAAAATGCCCAACTAAAATTACACCTAGAACTTAAAATTAAGCCAGCTAACACAGAATTTCTGAAACACATATATACATAAGATGAAAGAAGTTCTAAAATCAATTATCAATAGGTGGAGTAACCCACCAAGCTTTTAATATTTACTCTCTTTTCCCATCTTTTTTGACAAAGGCAAAATGCAAAAAACAAAATGCCCAATTAAAATCTATCTCTGACATATACCATAGAATTCGAAAGAGAGATACCTGGAAGAGGGATGCTAGAACGAGCAACATAAGAAACCCCAGAACTCTTAAGACCAAAAGGGCGGAAATTGGAGGTGGGTTTTGAGAGACAGTGTGAGAAAAGCAACCTACGATGATGGGTGTGGAAAAGGAGGTGCTGAGAGTGAAGGGCAGGGGAAATTGAACGGGGTGTGGTGGTGGTTCTGAGGAAGGTCCTAGTCGAGGCCGCCATAGCCAGAAGCTCGGAGGAGGAGGAGGAGGAGGAGGGGGCAAATAGGAGTCGATGAAGAGTGGTGTTGCAATTGTGATAGGGATGAAGGCGTAACATTGTTGGCCAGACAGATGTTAGCTTAGCAAGGTAGCAACCATGGCGGAAGTGAGAGAGAGAGAGAGAGAGAGCGGCGGAGGAAGGAGGGAGAAAGGGGTTTTGGAGGTTTTTGAAGTAGCCCCTATCTCTCTCTCTCTTTCACTCGCTAGTGTCTATTGAATGTCAGATTTTTGAGTTTAGCGGGTATTGGCTTATGAGCGCCTCTTTGTTCTCTCTCGAGGTGTGGTCCATTGAAAATTTTTTTTAATTTTTTTTTTTTTTTTTGTTTTACACATGAAAGAAAAGTGATCAAGAAACTGTCTTCTCGAGGATTATTCCTAGGAAAAATTACACTTTAGTGCCCTGATGTTTGGGTTAAACATTAATTGGTTACCTGTATTTTGTATACTTTCACTTTTGTGCCCTGTATATTGCAAAACTTTTCCACTTTAGAGCATTCCGTCAAGTCCGTTAAAAACATCGTTAAAGTGGTGACGTGGTACCCCATTAGAAATAGCCATCATCTACTCCTCCACCACCTTTTCCTCCATTTTGACTTCTAAAAAGTTGAAATGTGCCTAGAAGTAGAAGATACAATTTGGAGATCTACTTTCTAGCCTCATTTCAACTTCTTAAAAGTTAAAATGGAGGAGGAGGTGGTGGAAGAGTAAAATCCAATGGATAAGTGCTTCTATGTAGAAGCTTGGCCAAACGAGCCCTTATTTCATATTTAATAGAATTGCTCTTTATTCTTATCAAATAAATAGTGCAAAACAGGGTATAATTTTGTTTAATACTATTATCATACCATCTAAAATCCTTGCTACAAAGATGAAGAAGTGTTAAACGAACATTTGCACTCTTTGGTAGTGGCTATGAAATGAAATACTAATGAAACACTATGGTGAAACAACAATCAATTTTCATTTATATCAAAGAAATCAATCAAACTCCAAAAACACGATAACATTAGTAGGGAAAATGTTACCCTAAAATTGACTTTGTACTTCATATAACTTGAAGTATGCCAACTCTGTGGATGAACTTATTACATATCATTTGTATTAATAAAAGACTACAAGCATTAATAAGCAACTACAACCAACTAATGACTTTCATTCCCTATTATTTCCAACAAAATAAACTTCTCAGGCACACTATATAGGAGGAGGTCCTACTCCCAATTATATACCTTTTCATACGTATTAGTATTCAAATTGTGCAAGTATATACCATCATTACGAGCATACTAGTTATAATGTTTGTAGTTAGATTTCCTCCATAAGACGTTACACCAGAACACTAACTCATTCTCGATGTGACCCTTGGACCATTTCATTTCACATGTAAATTTCGTGGTTCTCGAGTAGTTTACTTTTATTTTCCATTCGACTTCTTAGAAGACAACAAGTGTATAAGTACATAGATCGTCATCCTTTGTTTTGCAATGAATAGTTAAATCATTGTCTTATGGCAAATTATTGATGACATGGATGTGATATGTTGGGAACAAACTCTGACCATTGGATAATCCTATTTGACTCAAAACCAATGTCAACATATAGTCACCCTCCACCTCTTTAATGTAATCATAGTGCCTATGAGATAGAGTGATTTTTAGGTTATCATGAATATATGTTATATACACACACACACATGACTAGTGATAATCCATAGGTCAATTGGTTATTGAGTATCATCTTCATAATTTATTATAGTTATTAGTAATATTTATTTTTATATTTATTTGATACACTTAGGCTATGTTCTATTCATGTTACTTTTGTTGATATTTATTGTTGATTGTTGATTTTTGTTGATTCGTTAGATTCGGCAAAGAGCGACTTTGCTGATTTTGTTGATTTTTCTTATTTTACTAATTTTATTTGATTTTATTTTTTTGCTAAAATCAACAAAAATAAGTTGAAGAGAACAAAGCCTTAAAATATGATTTGATCAAACTGAAATTCCTGCTACAAAGTGTAAAGTAGTGTGGGTCTAGATACATGTGTGTTTTTTTTAAAGGGGAGTCTAAATACATTTTACTCCAACTAATTATGGACTATAATGCACTTGTGTGAGCGATCATCCATATGTCAATTGGTTATTCAGTATCATCTTCACTCCCTCAAAAAAAAAAAAAAAAAAGTATCATCTTCATAATTTATGTCTACATTTTTTTTCTTTTTTTTTTTTTGGAAAATGGTTAGATAGATCTTATTCCATTCCCTAAAAGGGATACCGATGTAGTACCCTCGAGGATCAAGTCAAATACAAGGTTACCTCAGGCATGCCCGAGTGTTACATCAGAAATAGCAAAAAAAACAAGTTGAAATGCAAAAAGATACCCACTTAGTATTTACAGTATTTATAGAATCTAGCACTTGTAGTGTATTGAATGCTGTTGCCCTGTTGGTAATCTGTTCAATGGTTCTGACTCGATCACAAAACACCCGGAGGTTCCTCTCTCTCCACAGCTGATTTATTGTAGCTAGTAGTGCAGCTCTGGCTCTTCTGTTCTCATTCCTTCTACCACTGATTTTATTTTTCAACCATCAAAGTTCATGTTTCAAAGATAATGCTCTTCTATTGAAACCAAGCTAATGTAAAATCAGTCCCCAAACTCGAGCAGCAGTAGAGCATAAGAAGAATATATGCTCACTCATCTCTTCAGCAGCATGACATAAAGCACACCTATTCACCATATAGACCCCCCTCTTCTGTATATTGTCAATTCTACTCAATTTGTTTGTTGCAGCCAGTAGCGCAATCACTTTGTGTCTTGGCATGGCAAGGCTTTCCCATATAGTCTTCTTATGAGGAAACTTTCTACCTTTCACTCTGAACAGATCATAGAGTTTAACTAGCTGAAATTTACTTGCTACATTACATTCCTCAATGAGCTTAACTGCTTCCTCTTTGCTTAAGAGCTTTAAAATAATCTCATCCTTCAATTGAACAAGATTTCGCCATAGCCATGAATCTGTTGTCTTGCAAGTTGTATCCCAGATTGTACCTTGTTGAAGATGGTATTTTAGAACCCAAATTTTCCAAATAGAGTGGTATGGAGTCTGCAGTTTCCATAACCACTTAGAGTACAGGACTTTATTCCAAGCACATAGCTCCTTCACATTCATACCCCCTTCATCATAAGGTTGACACACTGATTTCCAGCTCATAAATGTCAGTTTCCTTGTACCAGGTTTCACACCCCACAGAAATTGGGCACACATAGAGTTGATTCTATTGATGACAGTTTGAGGAATGAGAAATATAGAACCCCAATAAGCTTGTATGTCAAAAATTACTGAATTGAGGAGCTGAATTCTCCCTGCATAACTCAAGAATCGAGTGGACCAAGGGTTGACACATAGACACAGATACTCTTGAAGCAGAGAGGGGAACTCCAAGGTATTTGAATGGTAGTTGGCCTTCCAGAAAATCAGTTTGCTGCAATATCAATTCTTTTACATCATTCCTCATACCACCAAAATAGATGTTTGTTTTTATTGGATTTGCTTTTAAGCCAGAGAGACCAGCAAAATCTTCAAGGCATTTCACCATTGTCACTATAGCAGGCACCTCTCTACTACAAATTTTAGCTTTTATAGCACAACTTCTATAGCGGACCAGTTCCAACTGCTATAAAAGATAGTTTTATCTAGAAAAATTACAAAGGATATTATTTTTTATAGCATTCCTGTACTTAACCGCTATAAAAAATAATAAGTCATTTTTTATAGCGCCTCTAATTGAATGTGAAACAGGTTTATTTTTTTATTTTTTATATAAGTGTATCTTTTATATCAGTCTCATATATGCAACGCTATGAAAAATAATAGAGTTTAGCGCAAATTCTCTTTAATGATTTAACCTGCTTCCTCTCGGCCAAAAAAAGAAAAAGGAAAATAATAAGATAGAAGGAAACCCCACGAATTACTTGAACTGCTTCCTCTCCAAAAACCCTTCACTTGAACTGCTGTGCCTCTTGCGCCATCACGTTCCCCACACCATTGCCTCATCTTTACAATTCCTTCTGCTCTGTCACCTGTCGCCGTTTGCTGCCGTCGTGTAGTGTTAGCCGCACCGGCCACTCACCGCCGACATAATCCTCCGCCTGCTCGCGCGCAACCCCAAGTTTGTCTCCTATCTTCTCTTTGTTGTCATTAGTTTTAGGTTTTACAAAATTCGCTTCAATTTCATGATGGGTTCTTCTATTGGGAGGCTCTGTGCACGAAATTGGCTTCAATAGTATTGCTTGATTGAGCTATGGTGCTGTATTACGGCGTAATCAGTTAGGATATCACTCTAAAGCAATTGTATTGCTTGCTTTCTTTGATGTTCGTGTACAAGAAGTACTTGGTTTTTGTTTTACTTTGTCTTCTACAATTAGGGTCTGAAAACAAGTTCTAATTAGTAGGTGATTATATATATATCGTTTGGGTATGAGTATGGGTTTATTGTTTTGGTGGTTATGATTCACAAAGTGAGCCTTTTCTCTTTGTTTTTGCTTTGAATGGGTTAAAATACTGAACTACAGGGATATAAATTGTGAAACATAACTGGAATATAATTCTTTCTATAGCCTTCTATTTTTGTAAAATAATGAACTACAGGAAACCAAAATTACAAATTACAAACTGAAAATACAAAAGAAATATTTAAAAACACAAAATAGAAACAAGCTTCTGTTCAGCAGCTCCGCTTTTGTCTAGCTTTCTTTTATCCTTTTAATACAAGTAAGAGTAATATACAATTGAATCAATCAATCAAAAATGAAAGTAATAAAAAATGAAATAAAAGAGAAATGAGACCTTGCAGGAGAGAGGAGAAGAAGAGATGAAGGAATCCTTTGGAGAATCATCGTCAGCTGTGAGAGATTGAGGTTGAGATTTGAGGTTCTTAAGGACGAAAAATCCGGCGAGGGTTGCTGACAGAAATATGAGTATTATTCTGAGGGGGCACATTTCATCGACCCTTAGCCTATACAATGTTTGTGAAAAAGCCAAAGAAGGATGCCCTTATCTTTAAGACCAATATGAGTGAAGTCCATACCCCCTATGTGTGCGTGGGTATGTGTACATGATAGCCTCTACCTAGGACATATAGCATATTATGTGAGGCTAGAGTTACTGATTTTGATAGAGCAATTGGTTGTTGGTTGATGTTAGCACTACACCAAAAATGTTGAACAACAGCACACATACGACAGCGGTTCCGTCCTAACCGCTGTCGTAAGTGTTTAAAAAATGAAAAAATAAAAAAAATTACATAGGACAGCAGTTTTGAGCCAACCGCTGTCAAATGGTAACATACGACAGCGGTTCCTGAAGAACCGCAGTTAAAAGTGCACATAAGACAGCGGTTACAGTTCAACCGCTGTTAAAGGGTTCATACGACAGCGGTTCCGGATGAACCGCTGTTGAAAGTCCACATAAG
>BSSO01003877.1:0-15548 GCA_030267885.1 Mesembryanthemum crystallinum
CACATCAAAGTGTCAAGTGGTGTTATATTATAATGCAATATTGGCTCTGGTATTCTGGTAATCAGACCAAATATGATGAAGTATATCATGTGCATTATCACCTATAGTGTAGTATTTGAACTGCATTGATTGCACTGCTGCTGAAGATCAGAGATTTTGGATTTGAAATTTGTCTTTTAATCGAATTGTACATAAACTAAGTAATCTGTTGTGCTCTGTATTCAGGTGCTGTAAGAGAGCAAACATTCACTTGGTCTCTGAATTTTGCGAACCAATTCCAACTTAATTCAGGAGCTGCTCTTTCTTGATGGTAATCAAAATCTTGCTCTTTGAAGTATTCAAGTCAAGCTCTTCGGAAACTTGAAACTTACTGTAGGAATTCAGCTGGCCTTTTTGAACCATTATTTCCTTTTCTGGTTGGCATATGCTATTATACACATCATTAAGGCCATCTTTGAGGTGATACTGATAATAGTTATCACGTTGGATTGTTTGTAAAAGGTTGTGCTACTACGTGTAATGTGACTATCTGATTGATATTTGCACGGTTGCGCTCTTCCTACAAGGTAGTAAGTACAGTATCAGGTTTCTGATAGTTATTGCAAACTGATGTTTTGGTTCCATGAATCTGTGGTCTGGTTAAATAAGTCTAAATTATCCAGGTGTACTTTAATTACTCTCTTGTCAAGCCGCCTGTGGGCAAATGAAAGTAGTACTTTGTAAGTAAAAAACAGTATTAGAGTGGTATGGGATGAAAAAAAAGAGTACTAGTTTTTGGTTTGCCAGTTTTGATTTTTAGCTTACCAGTACCATTTTATAAACTACTAGTACATATCAGGCGGCCTGATATGATATTTTCTTATTTGATTATCCTTTTGGTTGATGACAATTTCAAACACTGTTTGTTTCAACACTGGCCCTTGGAATCATGTTTTCTCCTGTGAATTCTATAGTTAAGAATAATCAATGTATACACCCCTTCTTTCCAAAAGAAAAAAAGTTTAAAACCACCCTAACCTAAAAATTCTATACTGGTCATTGCCAAGGCCATACCAGGCCCTTAATTTTTGTGGGAACATGGTACACCAACTGCCCCTTTTAAACTGATACCAGGATATTTGTCGATTTGGTTGAAGATTTCCACTTGCAATTTGGCAATTTTACTTTCGTTTTAGGTCTGATTTGGTTGAAACTACTACATTTTCAATCCAGAATTGTAGACAAATTTCAATCCAGAATTGTAAAAGAAAATTCAATCCGAAATTGTACAAGAATTTCAATCCAAAAGAAAAGGAATGAAAAACAGTATCCTGTCCACCATTTCATGTATATCAAAGGAAAAAATCGTTCTCAATGATAAACCCTCCTAAAGTTTCAAATACAGGGTAAAATGAGCATTTCTTTATTGCTGTCATCGAAGCATTTAACAAAATTCAAACTTACAAAGGTTTCGCACAATTACCCACAAACGAGGGAGAAAGAGAGAACAACAAGCTCCACGGTGGTAGCAGAGAAAGATGTATTCATGTTTTTGCACTTCATCAAAAGTCAAAACCCCATTCCTCTATTCTCAGAGCTCTGGTGTGTGTTTGTTTCAAGTAACAAACTATAAGGGCAAATGTCCTACCAGCAATGTGCACCTCTCTTGCCGTTTCCTATGTAAATTAACAAGTTCCTAAAGTATCAACAAATCTGATTAACTGGGTTCTGGTGGTACAAGTTTCAGACTGCGCATCCACTCACAGAAACTGGGATCATCAAAGTGGAGAAAACTGCTTTTCAACTTCGCCCTCTGTTCTGCTGTCAATGTCTGCAGTTGCGGAAATCTTGCTTCCTGAAATAAAGGGGACTCACTATTTTCAGATTACATACAGATCCCAATGTTGTCTCAACTCAACTAATGTTTTAATTGTTTTTTGTGGGGAGGTGTTGGGGCTACTAATCAGTTCATCGATTCCATTACTTTTATCTCACATATTACTATCCATTCAGTTCAATTCATATTAGCACCAATCAGGTGAAATGAACAGAGCCTAAAACGGGCATCACAAATCACAATGCGCGCCAAAAGCTTGTGAAATACAAAGAAAAATCACACACAAAAGGGAAATAAACACCGTAACACATTCACCCCCACATCCATTATGAATCTATTTACTGAACTAGCATGAAGAATGAACCAACAACTTTGAATCACATAAAAAAAATTCTAGGAAAGTGAGGGCTCACCTGTTCGTAAGCTGGATCTTTATGAGCTGGTATTAATCGAGAAACAAAATAACGTGCTTGTGAGGTCCCCTCCTGTCAAGACATCAGAACTTTTATCAATCTAATACCACTAGATAGAAAGGAAAGGAGGAAGTGCCAAAAGAGATCTGGAAAGAGCAAAAGAGCAGAGATGGATACAAATTCCAACCTTGAATGCAAGGATCCGTGGAGCTGGAAACCTTGATTCACTAAGCTCTTCGGCCAGCGTTCTGCAAGCTGCTAAGGCTGCCGCACAGTTTCCCTCTTGAGTAGCAAGCTCAGCACCCTAAAGAACAAATTTGACAAGGAACTGAAATTAAATATGCAGTGAAGTTGTTTCAAAGTCAAAAGAAGAAGATTGACAAGGAGAATAAATAGGACAAGATGTAGTAAGAAAAGACGGCAACCAACCCCTGCCCCCCTTTTGACATACATACGACTGTAAAAATGGCAAGGAGTGAAAGAAAACAAATGCTAACCATTTTGCATACAAAAAGAATCACTATGCCACATTTCATTTTATTATTTATTTTTGCCTTGGTTTCATTTTCAATCTATGGCACCAATAAACCACCACTTTCCCTGATAATCATAGATAATACCTCTTATTCTTAAAAATCCACCTTTCATAAACTCACTAGCTATAACCATCACCACTATACAGGAACGAATAAGCACATATGAGATACAGCAAACAGTTGAGCATGCAGAAACGACAGGTTAGGAGAAAACAAATCAAAATGACTCCTAAAATGTTTAAACAGTAGACAGCTTAACGTCAAGGAAGACAAATGACAGGTTAGGAGAAAACAAATCAAAATGACTCCTAAAATGTTTAAACAGTAGACAGCTTAATGTCAAGGAAGACCAATTTTCCTCTTTCGTTCCTTTATCTTTTCATTATATACTAATCTGACTATGAGAAACCATTTCAATAGGCACGAAGCATACGGGTTATCTCCCTTATCGCCTCTAACTCATGCCCATACTTTGTTCTAGAAATTATTTTTGGAAACAATACCCATATCTTATCAACTACAGAAACCCTAGCATGCAGTGACACAATGAGCATTTGCTCAACAGTGATATTTTATCTCCTGCACAACCTTTGTGCTTAAACCTGAGTAGCTATACACCCATCTTGAGAAGAATACTTAGTTATCAGGGTGGGGCTGTGAGGAAAAGTAAATGTGGAATTCATGGTTTGAGGGTTATGATACTCCAGGGCTCATATTTCACCTCTTTCAACGGGGGAGGAAAAACAATAGCACATACAGGAGTACTTACACTCCAAAATCAGCAAATTCTCTCATGAGGCAGTATTACGTGTGACACTGTGTGAAAAAGGGACATATTACAGGAGCTCTGGAGAACTTACCAACCAAATGAAGATGTCTGTACCGTGGTCCAGGACGACAGCAGTATCTGACTGCATTGCCAGATCATAAGCCGGCAGCTCCTCAAAGGTGCCCCCTTCACGATGCATTAGACATCGAGGAGCCACCATGCGTAGAGAGAGATCAAAAGATGCATTTAAAAATAGATTCCTCAATACAGATCTCTCATCCTCATGACCGACGACGCTTCCCAGCAACGGACCTCTTCTAAGATGGAACAAATGCTCTGGCAACAAGGAAAGCTCTTTAGGGAACTTATAAAGCTTAGATTTTGGTACTTGTGAACCAAACTTCATAGCGATATCCTTCACTCTTTCATCTATTGTCAAACGCATGTCAATTGCCTTTGAAGCAGTTTTGGCCCGCAAAAGAGTCTTCTTAGCAATGAGAACTGACGCCACTTCATCTTGGACACTATCGAGATAGGCTGAAACACTATCAACAGTAGGCAATCTAACAGTAATAACTCTCTTAATATCAGCTTGGTAGACATTGGAATATTGTATGGCAATCTGGAAAAACACATAATCAGTTTTGATGTCTCTTTTGGTTTCCATGAAAACAGAGAAGCTCTGTGTTTCTTCCACACTTAGCATTTGAATGGAAACAGAGGCATCATTCTTAAAATTTTCCTGTGTGTCCATGTGTGCTTCCTCGCCAGGACCAACAACATTAGTGATGAGAATATCCTCAGGACATCGTATCTCCAGCAAACCATGGGAACCTGCTGCCCTACTGGCTGCCCTCTGCAAATTGACACCAAATGCCTCCCCAAAGTCGTCATGAAGGATAAAAACACCACCTGATGCTCTAGTAAGAGGCTGCAAAACAGGAACCCTAACAGGGCAAAAACCGGCACATAAAATATCGATTACAGTATGCTGCCTATGAGCCTCTTGTCCCAAGTGCTCCATCCACTTCATTGAAGTTTTTTCAAGATAAGGATAGTTTGGGTGACTGAAGGAATGAGGCACAGATCCAGGACCAAATGTATTGGGTCCAGCAGCACACACAATTAACCTATTATTACCTCCTGGCCTTTTAACCACCCCACGGGAGACCTCAGCCGATGGCCCTTGAATGATCGCCAGAGCAACCTCAACTGCTGTACTCAAGCAACGGTCTCTTGAAGCCTCTGGGGTGTTTTCCTTGTAGGGTCTGAATGAAGAGAAAATGGTATGTGCAACGGGAAGTGAAACATGTATGGGAGACAAGTATACACCTGTCCCATAAATCAAAGCCTTCAAACTGTCTTCACTTGGTGACTTGTCACCAGGAAGTACGTCAGCAGATGCAGTTGAATCCTCGGAAAAGTCATACACTGATACGGTTCGTCCATATGAAATAATCCCGATCCTTGTAGTAGGGGGAAGCGAGTCAACAAATGCATGCAAAGAACCCTGCAAATGCTGAAGGTGTTGTTCATCTAAACACTCATCGATGATGAGAACAACAGGAGCAGACATCCTTGAATCAGAAACTGGGACAAAACCCGATATTCTGCTTCCAGTTTGGATGTAATCAACCATTAAAGACGACAGTTCAGGAAAACTACGAAGCTCTTCCTTGGTTGATGCCACATATTCCCCTTCACTCCCATTCAAGTTACGACAAACAACACACTGCCACTGCCCTGAACCAGGTAACATATTACAGTATGGATTTGGATAAGCCCCACAATTTTGGCAGCGATGAGGGTCACGCTGAATGATTTGAGGGCCTTGTGAGAGCTCTCTACCAGGTGAAATCAGTGCCCCAAACCCCAGACTGGGCACATTTGCTTGCTTTTTCTGTTTCAAAATCTGAAAGAAAGCAAGCCACATCAATTACCACAAAAATTAGATTCCATACTTGTACAAGTTTGTAAACTAAGCATAAATACATAAAATTTTGAACAAACCTTCTAAGGACAAATCCATCTCTTTCACAGGGAAAATCCAAAGCCTTAAATAACATTATAGATAGCATAACTACTTGTACAATTAAGTGTAAGAAATGGATGGTAAGAAGCACCTACAACATACACATACACATACATATACACATACACATGCAATATGCACATACACAAACACATAGCATAAATCAATAATGGGACAAGCAAACATAACAAGCAGAAGAATTAAACAATTGATTGCATAGAATAGATAGTAGAAGTTGATACCTTGCTGGCAGAAAAGAGAACATGGGGTATAGATGATGTCCCAGATTGAGTATCATCAGAAAAGGAGGGATGAGGATCATCAAAGGGAGAGACATTAACAGAAGCAGCATATGTGGGTGGAGAAGAAGGAGGCAAAGTTGAAGATGAAGATGATAGAAATGCAAGGGGCTGAGGAGAAGCAGGGGATGTTCTAAAAGGGACAGCTGCTGGTCTTAAAGGGGATGAAAACACTGGAGGGCCTGGTGGAGTACTCAATTGAGGAACAGCAGAAGAAGATGATGATGATGGAGAAGGAGAAGGAGATGTTGATGAAGAAGCACCAATGGTGTGCAACAATGGTGGTGGGTGAAATCTTGACTGCACCAAAGGAATTGCTTTGTTCTTATCTGAAGAAGAAGATTCTGAAGGAGAGAATGAATTCGCCATTTTGAATCCAATTCAAAGTTTCAATCTTGATTCAAATCCTTCAAATTCAATTGCCCACTTCAAGATTTGATTGGTGCCCACCAACCCACCTCAAGATTTTGGAACAAAAACCCTATTGAGAGAAAAATTCAACTGATTGGTGAATCAAATGAAGGATTCACCAACTGCCCAGATCTTGAAATTCACCACATTGATTGATTGATGAAGGAAAGTTGATGGGGATGCTCAAGATTCAAATCAAAAACCTTCTAGGGTTCAGTACTTGACAATCTATAACTATAATTCTCTGCACAATGCAAGTGCTAGAGAAATTGTGAAGTGGTGCATTAGAGTACAAATTCAAATGGATGTGAATGTGAATTGGGGGTGCAGTTGAATCATCTCATCGGTGGTAGAAGAAGAAGAAGTAGATCGGCGAGGGCAGGCTAGTTTCAGAACTGAGCCTTGAGGTTGAGTGGGACGGGCTGGGGGCTGTCTTGCACGTGCTTGGTGGTCGCATTGCCAAAATGGTATTTTTTAATGGTGGATCATTGGTATTTATTTATTTATTTTATTTTTTATTTTTTTGACACCGGCGACATTTAGGTATTTTTATTGGGAACCGTCGACATTTTAAATTCACCAAAAACATTCGTCGGAGAGAAAATCTTTGAATAAAAAATGATTTTCAATTATTTTTTGCATATATTGTACTTTCAACCCATTTTTTCCTATGTTCACTTCATTTAAAATTTGATGGGACTAATATTAATTGTGAAATCGACCAAAAAATAAAAGAATCAGATATACTTGTAACTGTTAATTGATGAGTGAGGTGTTTGATTTTCACTCTAATTGCCTTAATCTTATCTCTCCTCATTCGGTTGTCCCACTTCTCTTAGAACCCTAACTTCCCACATTCTTCCCTTTTTCAACCGTAACAAATATATCTGATTCTTTTTTTTTTTTTGGCAAATTTCACAATTAATATTAGTCCCATCAAATTTTAAATGAAGTGAAAATAGGACAAAATGGTAGGAAAATTACAATAAATGCAGTCAATGATCAAAAATTATTTTTTATTCAAAGATTCTCTCTCCGGCGAATGTTTTTGGGTGAATTTGTACTTTTTTTCCCAAAAATAAACGTCACCAGTTCTCAATAAGAATACCTAAATGTCGCAGGTGTAAAAAAAAAAAAAAACCAATATGTCATGACCCCCCGTTATAAATACCATTTTGGCGATGAGGCCCGTGCTTGCTGTATGATTTTTTTTTTTTTGAAACACTACATTTATCAAACCTATTTTGTGAACAACTACCTTTTAATTTATTTTAATTTTTTTTTTTTTTGCGAACAACTACCTTTTAAGATAGATTTTCTTGTGCGATGATACATTTGGTTGGAATCCGGCCAAATTTTGAGTAAAATTCCAAAAATGTCCTCATGTCCTATCATATAAGCCACTTAAATACTCACCTGTTCCCTGTTTGTTCCTCTTCCTCTTCTCTATCCTCTCTCATCTTCTTCCAGATTCTATAAATGTTTAAGCAACATTGATAGAAAATAGATTAAGACCATAATTATGAGTTCATTTTACAACCTAGTGGCCACATGGCATCTAGAATATAGAACTATCTACTTGCAATGTAACTGATAAGAATATAACATTGATTGTGCCTCCAAGTGTTAGTTTAAATTTTTGGTTAGGTTGGTTCGTTCACAGTAACAATAAACATTGGAAATAGTTACATGCTTTCAGCCTATTAGTGCTTCTTTAATACTCCCTCCGTGGCCACCATAACGTGGCCATTCTACTCACTAAAAATAAGGAGAATGAAAGTGGGTGGGGGGAATACTTGAATATTTAATTTTTTTAATTTAGAATGTGAGAGTGGGATTTTTAAAAGAGAGAATGAGTGTATTATTTTTTATCATAATCAATTGATGATGGAAATAAAGTAGAGTTATTTAATATTTATGAATGTGAAATAGTACAATGACCATCTAATAATGGGACAAGCATATATATAAATAATGGTCACGTAATAATGGAACGGAGGGAGTAGGCAACAACTATACGAAGCTCAATACAATGGAGCAGTAGAAGTAGGTTTCCAATAAAGACCAATGGATTAACAATTCCAGTTGGGCTCACAACCAACTCGGCTTGGATTGATAGACTGATGGACACCTCAATTGCTTCATAAAAACATACTGTAAAAGGGAAGGAAGACCTTAGTACTAACAAAGGAAACATGAAAATTCCATACACAATGCAACATCATCTAACTTGAAAGGGCATACAAAAGTGTCCCAAGTTTGAGAATACGTACCTTGACAAATTGATATGTATTCAAATTATCAAATCACATTGCCACTTTAGCACCTTTTGCACAAGTGGTTAATTCTTCTCTCACAGTCTTAATAGTGTCCCACATAATAACATGGCTGAGCAAAATCAAATAATTGATGTTGAAAATTTAATTCGGTTGAAACCAACAGATATAAATTAAGTAGAGTATTCCAAATCTAATCAACGAAAAATCAAAAATCATGATCATCAAAGGCCATCAAAAGATTACTGCTATCATGTTACTTATTAGGCCTCTTTCTGCATGATGGAAGTAACCCACACCTTTGTCTTCATTATAGTTTAGCTGCCACCATGTATGTTAATCTTCTAAGCTAGCCTTCATTTGCTTTGTCAAAATTAAAAGTGAACTTAAATTCATATTCCAAGATCAGTAGATATTGTATTACATGCACTTCACAAGCTTTTTGTAGAGTGTAGGAAGAGTACAAAGCGGTTTGTGGTGTGCCCATGAGTCTCTTGAACCTTTGTCCTTATTAAGAGTAGAGCAAACTCATTTACACACCCTCTAAATTTTAGGTTTCATTTCTAGAGTTGTATGGGCCCGTGATTGAGGTTCTAAATCAGAAAAGGTTTGGGAATACTCTAACTAGGCTTCATTTGTTTGTTCAAAATAATAAAACAAAAAACATTAAAAAGTACGTATTTGTTATTTCATGTGATATATCAAGTACTACTTTTTATAAGGAAACAAGAAGTTGGCAAGAAGCGGGCCCAAGTTGTAATGTTTCCATGTCTAACCATTGGGGTTCAATTTCAAATCCCATGTATTCCAACCTCATGTGTTATTTGACGCTGCTACACTGAAAGTGGCCTCGTTGATATATGGCCTGTCTTGAAAGCATTTGCCAATTGCCATCATGTTCAAATCCTGTAATATATATATATAGATTTGATGACAACTCGTAATTGTAGCTGATGTTAGAATTTATTTCCCACACTTATAATCATACTTGCACTGCGGGTGACTCTATCTAACATATTTATTCTTGCGTGGTCTTATACAGTTCCGTCCCCGGCCTGTCCATTGAAAGAACACAAGTTTGATACCCATGAAGTCGCCCGAGTCTGTGTCTGTCCCTACTATCCCCTCACCTGTCATGCCTGTGACAGCCCTCATGGCCACTGCCCCTGTGTTGCGCGGTCCCCAGTCCGCAGTTGTCCATCCCCCGCTATTATGAATGGAGCAAAAATTGAAATTATAGAAAAAAAGTCGAAAAAGAACCATAATTTGCCGAGAACGTCAAAGCGGGGAAGCATCATAAAATTGTAAATGTAAGAGGTATGCTGGGCGGCATATTGCTGGGCAGCTACCAAAGTGCACACTAGTAACAAGCTACGAGAGCTACATTGACGTGTGCTGTAGGGACGTGTTAGCAACTTGGGCATATTTCTGGTGGGAGAATTATTTTCTAGGAAAAATTTCATTTTGGGTATTTGACATTAGGTCTAATTGTAATTTGGGTACCTGCCTTTTTAATATTTTCATTTTGGATATCTGAAATTTTAAAAACTGTCTCATTTTGGGTGATTTCATTAACGGCGTTAAAAAATCCGTTAACATGCTGATGTGTCATTAATCAAAAAAATATTTTAAAAATTCTCAAAAGTTGTAGAAAATTCTAAATAACTAAAAATAAAGATTTCATAACTTTTTAAAATTTCTTTTGGTAATTTTTAGAAATTTTTTAAGAATATTTTGCTTGATGACACGTCAGCATTTTAACGTAGTTTTTAACATCGTTAGTGAAATGACCCAAAATGAGACAATTTTTAAAACTTCAAGTGTCTAAAATGAGAATATTGAAAATGCAGGTACACAAATTGCAATTAGGCTTAATGTCTGGTACCCAAAATCAAAATTTTCCTATTTTCTATAATTCGTGATTTTATTTAGTTATCTTTTATTTAGCAAATATTCCTAAGATGATTAGATTATTTCCTAAGGTTGTTTAGGAAGGTAGGGAATTTATGTAAATTAGAAAGGTTGCTTGGAGAAGGAGTTGGCTAAAAGTAGTTTCCTAATTCTAGTGGGAGTTAGATTAGGAAGATGGTGTGCTCCATGGAGACTTTATAAATATAGAGTTCTCGGTTGTAATTAAGGGTGTGCTAACAAGTCATCTAGGGTGCTCGGGTTAGAAAGCGGGAAACCCTTGAGGTTTGGGTTAATCACCGGGGTGGTGATGGTATTCACCATGTTTGAACTACGTTAACTCTAACCCGGGGAAACACATTGAGTGAGGTGGGTAGTGTAGCTATAGCCATGTGACAGGCTCTAGAGCTTGTAACGCTTGTAACCCTGTAACCTTGTTTACTCATAGTGGATTCTGTTTTGGGTCGTATAATCGATCCCGTGGTTTTTCGCCCGGTTCTCGGATTTCCACGTTAAATTGTGTCCTTTATTGTTTGTTGTTGTTTATTCTTGAACGTTATTGTCACCTGTGTTAATTTCGATGCCAAATCCCTAACACTCGCACTCCATGATCACTACTCATGGCAAAGCGTGTATTACCAAACCCACAAAGATTTTCTCCTTGCACACCGAAACCAAAGTGGTTGACCCGACTAGTTTTACGGTTGCTAATAAAGATACAAAGTGACAAGCCATGACGGATGAATTTAATGCTTCGCAAGAAAATGGAAACATGGGATTGGGTGCCTTTTGTTGATGGTATGAATGTGGTCGATTGTAAGTGGATTTACAAGACAAAGTANTACTAGTCGGACATAACTGTTGAGCGCCCTAAGGCTCGTTTTGGTTGCCCGGGGTATCAATCAATTTGCCGGGATAGATTTTTATGAGACGTTTAGTCCTGTGTTTAGTCTTGCCTATTATTGTGTCAAGTAGTTGGACTATACATCAATTAGATATTTAGATGTCAAAAATACCTTTTTGCATGGGTATCTGAATGAAGAGGTATATATGTCTCAACCGGGCCACCGCGGTAGCCATAGTTGTTGCCACAGCCACCACCTTTAGATTGGACCAGCCGCTTGAGACGTGGCAGAGTTGCCGCCTCCCTGAGTACCACTAGCACCCCTTGAATTCGAGCCTACGTAGAGAACGCACTTTTCAACTACTCATATTAATCATTAAGAGTATGTTTTAAAAATTAGAAGGAAACTGTTCATTTCGATCATTAGGAATATGGTAAGACACTACCACTTGAATAGTTTCTCCGGCCACCACATAAGTTGCAACCTAGTAGTGGCGCATGGCATTTAGAATATAGAACTATCAACTTGTAATGAAAGATGATCCCTTGTTCCAAACGGAACTAAGAAAAATATAACATCGATTGGGCCTCCAACTGTTAGTTTCTTCACAGTAACAATAAACATTGAAGTATTAACTGGCTTTTAGCCTATTAATGCTTCTTTAATATGCAAATATAGGAAGCTCAATACAATGGAGCAATTGAAGTAGGTTTCCAATAAAGACCAATGGATTAACAATTCCAGTTGGGCTCACAACCAACTCCGCTTGGATAGACTGGTAGACTAGGGGTGAGCAGGCCGATCCTGATCCGCTGATCCGATCCGATTTTTATCCGAAATGCGGATATCCGATGCGACAAAAATTCGGATCGGATATGGATCGGGATTTTTCCAAACTGGATATCCGGTATCCGATCTGGTTTACTTATTTTCCTAAAAAAAAATATAAGTAAAAGTTGTAAAATCCAAATAACATCTTACTCCTTTCGGATATCTGATCCGAAAAAACCGAATCGGATACGGATCGGGATTTTTCTAAACTGGATATCCATTATCCGATCTGGTTTACTATTTTTCCTAAAATATATATATATATATATATATATATAAGTAAAAGTTGTAAAATCCAAATAAAAATTACAAATGCATGTTCTCATTACATTCATAGGCACTTAGCAGTCACATATTGCTTTCTCTTGGTTTTACATTCTTCATAGGAGTATCATGTATTTTCAAACTTGGGACACTTTTCTATGCCCTTTCAAGTAAGATGATATTGCATTATTGATTTGTTTATGGAATTTTCATGTTTCTTAAACTTATAATAGAAAAGGAGTAGTTGAAGGTAAACTTATAATAGAAAAGGAGTAGTTGAAGGAATTGAAACATGAAAATTCCATAAACAAATCAATAATGCAATATCATCTTACTTGAAAGGGCATAGAAAAGTGTCCTAAGTTTGAAAATACGTGATACTCCTATGAAGAATGTAAAATTCCTAGGTATGAGGTAAAAAAAAAAAAAAATCACAAAATAAGGTAGCCAAATTAAAAATGGAAAATAACATCTCACAACATGTGCATAGTAGTTGATATGATCATGACCAAATCATAGCTTGCTTGCAATTTTATCTATGTCATGACTTGTTTTTTATCCTTATCTTTGTATTACTGATTTCTTGACCAAATCACTAATCAACATGGAGTATATAACTGGTGTGAAGTGTGATCTCCAACTCAAAACAAGCAAAAGGACAAATATGCATGTATTAAGGGACCATGCATTATTATTTTTGATGAGTGCTATATATATGAACCAGAACAACAACATAAATATATTTATAGTACGTACATATATAAATATAATGATCATTATTATCATATATATGATTTTCCAAATATCACAAAGCGAATGCTTGTTTTCTTCATTTCATGGCCAACACGATCATAACTTGTGTTCTATGTTGCTTTCATAAGCCGATATAGTATAATTAATAGCCATCGTCCGATCCATCCACTCGCTTGTAATTTGTAATTTGTAATTTGTAATTTGCATTATTATTATTATTATTATTATTATTATTATTATTATTATTATTATTATTATTTCACTACATATATTATGATACTTGAATAATCCTAGGCCTATATAAATAATGTATGCATTATCCCAAACTTTATTCCCAGTACATATCACTTCATTCCCAGCTCAAAATGAGAAAGATTATTAGCTATACCTTCTTGCTTTTCATTTCCATCTTCATCTTCATCTTCATCATCACAGTGAATATAAAAGCAAATAATGCTCAACCTGTTCCTCCACCTCCACCTCCACCAATTGGATATGTACTTTCCCTCACCTGGCGCTGTACTTTCTGCTTGATGAAACAATGCAGGATTCAACCTTCACCACGGCCACCTCCTTTAATTTCCTGACAATTCACGGCCGGCCTTTGGCCAACTGATCCAACAACGAACCGGCTTCTCTTTGCCTCAGTGTTCACCTCATGAATCGTTTAATCTCGCCGTACTCAACGCTGCCCCCGTATGTACTGTACATAATATTAATATACATACATGTTTATTTTCTTCATTATTATTCTTAATTATTCCTTTTTGTTCCCCATTCTAAAGCAGTATAGTTCTAAAGTGCTGATTTTCATCCAGTTGATCTATTTTATATATACAGGGTAATTTAAGATTTTACTTGGACTTTTAATTTGGTGGCCAAATTATCTAGGACCAAACCCTAGATTTTGGTCTCATGAATGGGAAAAACATGGAAGCTGTGCTAACATTGCACCGCGCAACGTTCCTTTCCTAACCTATTTTCAAGAAACTACATATTTGGGAGAACAAGGATGCTCAAATGTTTTGTATCATCTAAACTCTGCAGGTAGGTAGATTGTATGTGTATGTATGTAATTAATAAATCTTGTATATGTAATTACATGCTCCTTTGATTTCAGGTATGATACATTTGCCTCCATCACCACAAATGGCGTATCCAATTAATAAGGCGAGTAATTGGTTTGCTCCTATACTACGATGTGAGCTTGTAAATGGGGCTCTACTCATATCTGAAATCAGATTGTGCGTAGATTTACAATTCAACTTTATCCACTGTCCAATATCAACATGGCATAACAGTTGTGGAGATTATATAGATAAAGAAACGACTATGGTTTATCTTCCCGCATGCTAAGGAAAAAGATAGAGGATTATTGTAATAAAAGTATCAACAGTTTGATAATATAAGCCTTTAATTCTATTTTCTATTTTTCTTTTTTCTTTCTTTCAACTTCTAAATCAAAAAAAATAATGATGTTATATATATGAACTTCTTCGATTTAATATTGTTATAGTATGTTACATGCTGTGGGTTAAATTCCAAGTTGTTGTGGAGTATTATCAATGACTAAAGGAAAACCTTAATTAGCTTGCTCGAGGACCACTAGTGCCTCTTATATTATTAAGAGCATTATTCAGCAATTTGCATTAGATTTCTTTTTTTTTTTTTCTATATTTAATTCATCATAACACCAAAATCAAAGGACTCCCTATATAATGTGGGTGAACAGCATAGAGAGTAATAGTAGGTATGCTACTAGCTAGAAATAGGTATACATCCAAAATCTACATGTGAACACATCTCCTAATTACCACTACAAGAGAATGAGTGAATGGGTCACTTGTAACGAGTATCTCGATCTATTTGAAAGGTTTTTAAAGTGTCCCATAAATAAATTGTGATGGATGAAGAAGTCTTTAAACACTTGTGAATCTTAAAATCGTTATACAAGTTGTGACACTTGTAGTCTTTTACTCTATCCGGACATATTAGTGATGCATGAAACGTCACATATATTTAGCAGCAAAGCTGGTCATCGAATGAATTGATTAAATTAGTTCACAGTTCCATTGTCCTTTTGATCTAACAGCTTTTATTAGTTTTTCCGTGAAGAGACTATAATGCATATATTTATAAAAACATATAAATTACATATCTTGAGCTCCAGGTATTTCCCAGGCCATTTCAAAATAATAGTCACATCTTGATCGAATTGACATTGTAGATCAACTTTTTGCCAAGAAAAAATTACATCACTAAAACTAAGGCTTGATAGTTTGATTATTATAAAACTTACGGGTACTACTTATATAAAGTTGTAATTGTATAAAGTAAACGATGTATGCAACAATGAATTGAAGGATGCAACAATGAGTCTCCTTGCGCTTGTTGC
>BSSO01003878.1:0-15547 GCA_030267885.1 Mesembryanthemum crystallinum
TTCTGCTTATTAGCCGGGGTGGGGGTGGGGTGGGGAGTGGCAAATGATATAGAAGAAAGAGAGGAAGAGAAACAAATAGTGAATGGGAGGGAAAGAGAGGGAGGGAGGGAGACATGAACCGCAGCTTGCAATGTTTTTCCATCTTGCAAGTGTGTAAATTAAGGACTTGAGGTTACTCTGTTCACCTTTGTCCGAGGTGTACATGGGCATGCACCTCAAGGTCAAGCATGTTCTGTGGAATGGCTGCTTCACGTTGATGCATGCTGTTCGGA
Organism: Mesembryanthemum crystallinum; assembly: GCA_030267885.1. NCBI lineage: Eukaryota > Viridiplantae > Streptophyta > Magnoliopsida > Caryophyllales > Aizoaceae > Mesembryanthemum > Mesembryanthemum crystallinum. The sequence continues at coordinate 273 of BSSO01003878.1, forward strand.
AATCACAATTATCTTGGGAAAGTAATGAATATTTTGAAGCAAGGACCAAAGTCTTATGGTGTTTGCTTCAGGTATTATGAACTAAGGGGGACACTTGTTTCGGTTGTGTATGTCTAGGATATGTTTTGAGACAATTGGATTTGATACCAGAGGTTTCATTTTAGGTAGTGATTTGGAATTTTGTCGTTATTATTGTAACTGAAGCACTCTGCAGATCTTTGGGACATCTGAACATAAAAGTTGCGAATCTCATTTGAGAGAAGCGGGTAATGAAAAGTATTAAAGAATCTATGAAAAATCTTTTTCCAAATAGTTGAAGCATTGTAAACAAGATATAGTAAAGTTGGCAAAAAAAATAGTAGTTGAATAGTAGTATAGAGTAATCATAAAGATGATATTGATTGTAAAATATATAATACTGTACTAGTCGTAACAATAGTACATTCATTAACATTAAATCTAACAGTGAAAGAATAATCAAATAGGAAAATAATACTGGGGAGAAAAATCTAAGAGAGAAGGTATGGAAGGAAGGAAAGGGAGTAATCGGAAAAAAAAAAGAAATAAAAGGTTGAGAGAATAATTGTAAGTTGGCAAGTGTTTATATCTTTGAGAAAAACTTGTATGTGCTGGTTGTTGTGCTTCAAAAACATGCCTTGGTTTCCATGAGTTTTACATCATTTAGTAATAAAGACACATGACAACGATAATCAATACTAGTAGCAGAAAGAGATGGTAGAGGAAAAACGGTAAACAAAGATGAAAATGGTTGAGAAAAAAAAGAAAATGTAAGCTGGCAAGTGTTTGTATAGAACTGTAGGAGTATTGCGACTGTTCCATGTTCACAGTTCTTGAAGTATTAAAGTTACTTTCATGAGCAGGAGGGAAGGAAAAGGAGGCTTTACATGAAACCCGGAATCCACACCAGGTGCTCTCTTTATAGTTTTAGTATGGATTGACAAGTTGGCCCCCCTCTAAAACAAATTAACACAAAAGTAAATGAAAAGAAATAGAAGAAAGAGGAGGAAAAACGTTATAATTTTATGTGCGCTGTATTTGTGTTTCAATGTGATGCCTTGGTTTCTGTGAGTTGTCAACTTTTAGTAATTGAACAATGTGACACATTTTCACTCGAGCTTTTCCCTTAATAATTGAGCTATGTGACAAATTCTTTAGTTTACCTAACCTAATGGCGTTATATGTAAGCTTTGGATCTTGTAAGACAGGATGGAAGAACTTGGGGGGAGGGTTCTTCATTTTGTGATAACTCTCATTTTCTTTTGTCTGTTGGGGGGGGGGGGGGGTGAAGGTGTGCTTTTATTCTTCTGCAAATACGTGATTTGATTACTAAATTGTCTTGTTTTTGAATGTAATAGTTTCACTATGTTGTCATTATGTTTGCAGTGGTACAAGGAAGATAAGAGCACTGCCATCCCTTAGCTCAAGCATGTTTTCGCCAGTTCCCTTGCGTTTGTTGTTTAATGTGACATCAGCTCGAAACCCATGCTACAAAAGGGGTGGTCGTTTCATTGTTAGGGCTGGCTCTGTGAGTATCTTGTTTTACTTTCTACATTCATGTTCTTTTAGAATTTAGAGTATTACTTCTGTTTATTTTTCTGAACTTGCTGTAATCATAATCTCCTTTTTACCATAGTGTTTAACACGTGCTTAACAATTTTCAATGCCCAGGACTACTATTCAATCCTTGGAGTGTCAAAAGGTGCCAGCAAAGCTGACATAAAAAGCGGTAAGTTGCATCTGCTTTCATGTTATGGATGTTTGGTTGCTGAAGGAAATATCTTGATCTGCATGAGCTCTCAATTTCCATAAGCTTACCAATAAAAATGTGGCAGTTTGTAATCTGCTTACTTTTTACTGGGCTTGTGAGTTGTGATTTAGGCATACAAACATTTATGGACATCAGTTTTGAGAATTTTGGATGCGAAGTTTTGGTAGAATGGGACCTACTCTTAGAGAATGAACTTAACCAAGATAGACGGGGTTACATTGCCCTAATTGACTGGGTTTAATATAACTAACTCATGTTATTTCCAAGTGTTGTCCTGTCCATGTTGATTAAAAGTTGACTGTTCAAGATTTCTGTTGTCACTTGGTGTTCGTAAGGCACAGGTTTAACGAGTCTGGTTACTACAGTATTTTTTTTTTTATATATATATATATATATATATATATATATAACTTTCTATTTGTGTGTAAGGTCATTAAGGGCAATCGCTCTAGAAAGGAGGTTAAGACATTTGGAATTGGATGAGTCTTTTTGTTAGAGAAAAGATTAAAAAACACAAAGAAATGAACATTCCCATTCAGTGTTTGGTGCTCTTTGTGACACAATACTTGTCATCCGTCCACTTTGAGCCATGCTTACACAATGTTAGCTTTGTTTTGGATATTTTGCTCTTATATTTAGTATTATTTATGGAGTAAGCAAAAAAAGGTGTCACAATTATTTGGGATACATGGAAGAGAAAGTTATAGCATAACATCTAAAGTCTAAACACAGCACCCTATTTTGCTCAACGCACCACCTTTTGTTACTGACTTTCCTTTGCTGTGTTTGTTATGTCCCCCCCCCCCCCTCTATTTCTCCCTACTCCTACCCTGTATCTCTCCCTTTCCATCTATCTACCATTTTTTTTTTGTTTTTACTTTCTCTTTTCCAAATTTGTAGTTTTCTTTGGCTACTTTGGCCGCCCTCACGAACCTGTGTAGGCCAAGCTGGCCGACGTGTTTTGGGGGCTGGCCAAAGAAGGCAACTCCCCCCCCCCCCCCCCCAAATTATTTTTATTTTGTTTTTCTAAATTTCTTCAAAAAAACAATAATGAGAGGAAAAAGTGGAATGTGAAATGTGTGATTTTAGCAAGTCAAGGACTTTCTAGTGATTTGTGACAAGTGAATGCTGTGGTTATATATTCATTTAAAGAAGGGTTTTCTGAAAAAATGCCCAATGGATATCTTTTAAGAAGCTATATGTTACAGTCTTATAAATGATTGTGAGTTAGTTCTGCAAGCCAACCTTTAATGTTGTGATTTCAAGAAAGAAATTGCTGTGAGCGCATATTCTAAGTAAATACTTTTGTAAGAAAGCAATGGCAAAAAATGGATGCCAATACTTCCAAGAAGGAACAGTAGAAGAAAAATAACAGAGCATATTGGTGTGAGATCCATGGCTAGTTGACACGTGCTTGAAACATAACATTTCTTGTGTTGGTTGCTGCTGCTAAACGGATTGGAGTCAGTCGTATGAGCTTTTTGTTGATTCGTTTTATGTTTGCCTTGATGAATAATGCTTTTTTTTACATGTAAAATCCTGTATAACCATCTTACTGCCAGCCCTTGTTGCCCAATTTAATTTGGAAGGAAACGTTCCATGTAAGGTTAAGCTTCTATTTAAATTGTTTATCAATATAGATTTTGTCTCCAAGAACCCTAAAAGTGGCCTGTTCCAATGTTATGAGTAATCTGTAATGTGCCTTGGTATTGCAAAAGCAAATGACTATCTGTTCTGCATCTCATTATCTACTGGCAAATCTAGAGGACAATCACAATAATGTTCAGGGGAAGTTGGGTTGTCCTTGAAATCTGGAAATCATTCATCCATCAGATGTGCTTGGATGTTTAAATGTTTAACAGAATGGCGTGATGTTCTTCATTGGTTATGTAGTTACTCGAATTGGAATGTTACAACTGTGGGGCAGAACCTTTTACTTGAAATTGTTGACAGTGACATCCATGGGGTCTGCTTTAGAGTATTGATATTGAATGAGATTGCTAGCAAATGGTTACCAAAAGTGCTCCTGAGAGATCTTTTTCTTTTTTCTATACTTGTTTTTTTGCTAGATTTTTTTGAAAACATATCTAAACTTATCCAATACTATTAAAATTTACTCATGAAGGTGCACTTAACTATTTTCCTTCTAGTTTTGCTTATAGTCTCGTAAAAGATGCGCCATACTCCTGTTCTCCCTTGAATAGTTATAAATATCTTTTTCCTATAAGGCATTACCTTGTTTTGTATGCAGCTTATCGGAAGCTTGCTAGGAGTTATCATCCTGATGTTAATAAGTAAGTTACTTCTCCAACTTCTCTTTCTATACAAACTATATCTGATCTACTTTTAGCTTGGTATTCAACTCAATGGCTTTAGTTAGCAGGCCTAGAGGAGAGCTCGTTACATGATCTCATATCCAATCTATTGATTGTTATTACTTTTATGGTTCATGTTTTTAGTGCTTACTTGTCTTTTGGATTGCCTTTTTTGTACCATGTAGTTGGGGTAACTGGTTTCAGCTTGGGGCCTTGTTTATCTGCTTAATATTATTTACATGTATGATGTTGCACAATGCAATTACACGAATAACACTTGTTCAGAGAATGTATCATATTGCTTTAAACCTGCAGATCTTGTTATTCCATAATGTGCACAGCTGTGCAGTCTCTGTTAGTTTTGGTTCATTGAGTTGTAACTTACCCTGTAATGCTTTTGTCAACCAAACAAGGAGGAATCATCAGTCTTTGGCGAGACTTTCTATTCTTGGTAAAAGTTGAACCTGCACATACTCTATGAATCAATGAATGGAAGCACGTAGATGATTGCTTTCCCATTTGGTGATCAATTGCGAACTTGAAGAATGCTTCTGTAGGTTCATGAAGGGTTTTTTGTGCCTTGTACAGTGGTCTCTCACAAAGATGTCCCATATCTTTAGAATGATACTTGCTATTCTGTCTACTGCGAAGCGAAGCCATTGAGTTTGTTCTATATCGCATGCATATCAAAGAAAATGGAAGATAGCTTGACATGATAGAGTCAATTAGTGTTAAAATGGCAAGGTTTATAGTACGCCTGGAGCATCGAGAGATTTAGAATAAGCAATTTTGAGATTTCCTCATTGCGAAATAAATTGGTTCCCCAGATTACCTCTTATGGGTGATGCTATATCTAGTAGTTGCTTGCCCCATGTTGTCAGCCTTGTTGAAACTCTGGTGTGGGCACTGTTAGTTTCATATTACCCAAAAAAAATGCATGCGTCTTTTTAAAATCTCCTACTAATTGACTAGTTCTTTGAACTTGACAGATCTAAACTCTTGAGATTTTTCACTTACCTTGCTTTGCTCAACTCTGGATTTTTAGCTCTTATTTTCTATTGAAATCAGTTTTTATTGAGGAATTTTGCGTGCTTACAGAAACTGTAAATTAGAATTTACATATTTCCTTTGCTTGGCGGGCATGTTTGATCATATTCTTTGTGTGTAAGGTGTCTTCTATGAATGCTTATTAATTGTTTCTGCTTAATAAATCATAAATTATTATCGTACTTTAGACTTATTTAGCCATATAAAGTGTCACTTTGTTTTCTCTGCAAGTGTGTTACAATTTCTTACATGTTTTTGTATTTCCCTTTGTTTTGACTGTAGAGAGCCTGGAGCGGAGGACAAATTTAAGGAGATCAGTAATGCTTATGAGGTAGGATGACTCTTCCATAATCAATCTTTGTTGCCCATTCCTTAGCCATTCTTATTTTTCTTTCCATTGGCTAGTCTGCTCTATGGTCTATCACGTCGTGAACAATAGTATTTGATGAGGACATGAATAAATTGTAGGTTTTGTCAGATGATGAGAAACGTTCTATATATGACCAATATGGGGAGGCTGGGCTCAAAGGTGCTGGACAGGGCATGGGTGTAAGTCATTTTTCGATTTCTGTCATTTCCAGAACTGTAATGAAATGCTGCATTTCTTTGCTGCACCTGTGCATTCTTGGTTTGAAATTTACTGCTTTGACAGGGATTCACCAACCCCTTCGATCTATTTGAATCCTTATTTGACCTGGATGGTTTTGGTGGGTCGGGAAGGAGAGGCTCCAGAACCAGGGCTGCAGATGGTGAAGACCAGGTTTACAATCTAGTCCTGAATTTCAAAGAAGCCATTTTCGGTATCGAGAAGGAGATAGAAATAAGCCGGCTGGAAACCTGTGGCACTTGCAATGGATCAGGTGCCAAACCAGGTACTCAACCAACCAAATGCAGCGCTTGTGGTGGTCAAGGGCAAGTCATTTCCGCAGCACGGACCCCGCTTGGTGTTTTCCAGCAAGTGTCCACCTGTTCAGCTTGTGGTGGGACCGGGGAAACCTCCACTCCTTGCAATACATGTAGTGGTGATGGTAGAGTGAGAAAATCGAAACGAATTAGCCTGAAGGTCCCTGCTGGAGTCGATTCTGGTAGCCGGTTGAGAGTCCGGGGAGAAGGTAACGCGGGAAGGAGAGGTGGGTCCTCCGGGGATCTCTTCGTAGTCATCGACGTCATCCCCGACCCTGTCTTGAAACGGGATGACACAAATATTCTTTACTCATGCAAGGTTTCATACATCGACGCGATCTTAGGAACCACAACGAAAGTCCCCACGGTCGATGGGACGGTCGATCTGAAGATTCCGGCTGGGACCCAACCCGGGACGACCCTGGTGATGGGGAAGAAAGGTGTGCCGCTGTTGAACAAGCCCAACATCAGAGGGGACCAGTTGGTTCGTGTTCAGGTTGAGATTCCCAAACGGCTTAGCGATGACGAGAAGAAGCTTATCGAGGAACTTGCTAATTTAAACAAGGCTAAAGCTCCCAACAGCAGAAGATAGCTTGTTGGGTGAGGAAGAAATTGATGTTAAAGACTTTTAATTAAGAGTCTTGTGTTAGATTGTGTTTTGCTTGGTCTTCCAACTTGATGATTTTCGGGTTGGGAGTTTTTGAACTGGATATAGGAACCAGGTAAAATTTCACCAGTTGCCCAAAAGAGAGAGCCAAGAGGAGCTTACCCCTAAAATGGTAGGGATATTTTTGCAGAGGTTGACAATGTTGTATGTATTATACAGAGTATTAGGTATTTATTGATTCACCATTATCTTTTATATCAGATACCTCAATTGTTTTTAATTGTAAACTGTCGGTCGATTATAAGTTTGCTTAGGTATTCTTTTTGGCTAATCAAATAATTTAGCTAATACCAGCAATTACTACATGCTACATCAAGGCTTTGATTTGGGTGGTAATGTTTTCAGGTGACAATTTGGGGGAACATATGATGATGATTTGATCAAACTCTAGTGAATGTGCACAATAAGTCAATATCATTAGTTGTGTGTTGCTAGTTAGCTATATGATGATGATTTGATCAAACTCTAGTGAATGTGCACAATAAGTCAATATCATTAGTTGTGTGTTGCTAGTTAGCTGTATTTGTGCTTTGATGGTGAAAGAGAAAAAGAGAGGTATTTTGGAATACCTCATTTAAACTCAGAGCATAGCTTTCTTAGCAGTTTAAGTTGAGTAGAGAGAGAGAAAGAGAGGTACCAGTGCTCGAACCCGGGATCTGTTAGATAGAGGTTTGAGGCCTCAACCATCAATCCAAGGGTGGCACTGGTGTTCTTCAATGGCAGAGCACATCATATGATAGTGTTAGGGGGCTCTCTAAGCTCAACGGGATGACAAACGGGCAAATAACCTTGTGATATTTGCTGAGTTATTGAGATTTAAATTGTCATTATAGGGAATGTTGTTGTGATAATTTATGGATGGTACCTAAATCTTTTTTGACGTCTTCAATTAGCTCTTTTAGTGGCAAGGGATGACTATTGGTGGAAATTTTGTTGAAGTCTAGTGGACTATATTTTAAATTTTCTTTTAGAATCTTTGAATGAAAAGAGAAAATGCACGAATACTTCAGGAAGTGGATACTTTAGAGTATGAAACTTTCTACGTTATTCTTCTCTAATTTGGGTGGATAGAAATTAAGAGTGGACATAAGTTTTTATTTTTACCCAAAATGAAGTATCGAGGAAACATAACACGGAGATTGAGAAGAATGGACTATGCAAAATAAGATTGGGAACTATATCCTCAAGTAGGTTCTTTTAAATGGAATGTTGATGTTTCACAAAATATATCGATACATTAAGAAGATGTTGCAACTATTAAAGGATTACTACGAGAGTAGACAAGTAATGTTAGATGCATCTTTTTCCATTCACGTGGGAGCATTAGCAGTGCACACATTTTATAAGACATTGGAACTAACAGTCAATAATGAGTGGCTGCTACTCTTTGATGTAACTATATTTTTGCACTCTAAAGATGCATACCAATGGTGTGATGAACAAAGGCGGACTATCTAGAAGAGATATGTGCTACTCCATTGGTGCTAATCAATACTCAGTGTAAGGGGAGAGACAATTCATATATGTCACCGAAGCTCGTTGATTAAGTGAGAAATCTCAATACAAGGAGAGTTAATAGAATGGTACAATATATAGGATTGGAGTTGCTTCTTACAAGGGGTAGTCTATTATAGGAGTTGTTGTGGTTTATTTCTACCCAAGAGGTGTTGGCCCACTGGTAAACAAGTTTTAGCTTATACACCAGGTCACGGGTTCGAGCCTCCTGTGGAGCACCTACACGAATTTATTTATGGAATATCCGAGGCCCAAAAATTTGGTACCTTTAAGCACGTAATTGAGTCTCTAATTAATTATCACTAAGAGATGGGAGTTGAGTGACTTGATGGATGCTAAGAGAGCCAATTAAACCTCTATTGCGTTTTAATCTTTAACCTTCCTCCCACCAAAAAAAAAAAAAAAAAAAAAAAAACTTATGGTTATGCATCAAACACTTCCATTAATTGGCATTAAATATCAAACACATGCCACATGCAGAAGTGTAAATAGAGGTTCAGCATCCTTGATCTCCAGTGTTGTACATACAGTACCCTCCTGTGCACTGACTTAATTCTCAGAGGAATTTAACATGAAATATCACATAAACCATATCCAAAAAAAAAATCCTAAATTTGTTTTGCGAATTATCAGATGATTACACGAGCAATTGATTGTTGTTCACACATACACGAACTTTCCTCAGGTTCATGTGTCCCAAAATTTGTGAATATAATCTTGAATTACTTTCCATTAACCATCCTTCAACATGAAGGTTAATAGCTAAACCTCGAATAAGAGATGATATTCAGAAGAAAGAGAAAAACCATATAAGTCACATCTGTGTGGACCAAATGACAATTAGTGTAACTTTGGTTAACTATATATATATATATATGCGCGCGCTATATGTATATGTAGATCCAACAACACGGTTAAATTTTCCTTGTAATTAAACTCATTATGTATTTGTTAGTACAGTTGCAAAAAACAGTGTTTGATACATAAGTAAAAGCATTACTTCATAATATCAATAATGTACAAGAATACTTTGTATTTATAGAATAAAAGTTGAACGCATGTGTGAGACTAGTTGAAGGGATATGTGTGATGGTTGATTGACCCATCGGGTGGGCAACTCAAATACATATATATATCTACCTATCTATTTTTAAATAAATTACAATGTTTGAAGAGTGAAATGAGATATAAATACTCGTAGATATCATGCCAACCCACTAAAGAGTGATTGGGTGACCGTAGGGTCACTGACCCTCTCTTCAATATCTCTCCACCTTGTTGTCTTTCCCATAAAAATAAAAAGGCAATTAGAGAGAGGTTGATGACCATCAAGGTCACACAAACTTTTTTTTAACCCACTTGGTCAATTTATTGTTCACCATGATTATTAAGGAACACAATAACCATTTATTGGACATCTGACCAACAGTTTAAACATTTGGTTAAGTTGGTTATTTTACATAGTAGTATTAAAAATAACAAAAACTAAGATATTTTCAAGTTTAAATTTTGATAACTTCCTACTCCTATATTAGAGTTCACTCCTATAATTAAGTCGAATATGAGAATTAACTAAAGTTGACTCTTAATTATCCAAAAATACCACAAACCAACAATAAACCAAAATGGAGGATATATCTCTTAAATTCAAACCAAATGGGGGGTGGAGAGTTGAAAGGTGGCAGTAGATGATTAAACCGTTGAACTAACATGTCATTATAGTTAAGTAAGTAAATGATATGTAAGGGTGAACCACTATGTGTGTTTAATTACTTCATGTCATGTGGGGACAATAATGCTGGAACTCTAATGTTTAAGAAAACAAACAAATACTAATGCTTTGGAAATTCCCCCCTCAGTTACTTTCAGATCAAAATTAATTGCGCCCTGTTTGGGAGGGGAGGATTTAAATTCCCTCACCTGCCCAGTGCTCTAACTTCCCTATTTTGGGGGTACTTTCTCTTTTTCTCCCTATAAGCTATAACTAGCTTCTTTCAAGGTTGCTACCATCTTGGCTATGGAGGTATTTCAATCTCTCTCTCTCTCTCTCTCTCTTAGAATAAACAAAGAAATGAATGAAATCATTTCCTCTTTCATCATTTATGCAATTCTTTCAAATAAATCTATGCTTCTTACCTAAATTCTAGTTCTTTTATTTAGGTATGTGTTCATGCTCATTAGGAATGTATTAAGAAGGTGGAATCACATAGGATCACATAATTTTTTTCCATTTATTGTGAGCAAGTTACAAGGCGGATAAGAATCAAACTTTCAAATTAAGTGGAAAATACTCTGAATAATTGAATATCTCCCCTTCTTTTTTTGGGGGGGGGGTATCATTATTATTAGGGTCTTTTTTGGCAATTTTTGTCTTCATCTACTTTTTGAGTTTTTAAGTAGGTTTTTTGATCTCAGTTACCGAACAAATTATTTGATTATTTTCATTTTTCAACACTCAATCAATTAGAACTTTCACAACTATTTTTGAGAAACTATCTTTACGTAGATTTTATTTTATCTATATTTTCAACTAATTTGTTACTATTTCATATCATCTAGTGGTAAGTACAAAACACAACCTCGATTTCAAATTAATATTAGTATATGTATTACAATTTTGTGTCTCGCTCCCACAATCAAAATTTTAAAATCAACATTCAATACCTTATGCCCTAATTAGGATTAGAATAACCATTGGTAATTTATCTCCCAATAAAATAATTCCCTTTCACATTTTAGTGTCCTTGTCATTGTTTCTATTACTATTATTTGTCGGTGCTTGATAAAAAATTTTTAAAAAAAAATACTATTGATTTTATTATTGTATTTTTTTTTTGCAGAATGCAAGGGAAATGGGGATAGGATGGCCATTAGGGCTAGGAAGCATGCATATGAGGCTTAGACTAGTAGACATCTTGCCAGTTGGTGGTGCAACAGCAGAGCCACGCTCCTCCTATGTGCCCTCCAGCAGCTTCTCTTCCTTCTCATCCTCCAACCTTGACACTGAGGTATTTTCATTTTCATCTTTGATCTATTTCAATTCAAATTCACTAAAAAACAATATTAGTATTACTTTCAATATTTATTCTAATTACACACAGTTGAGTGACAATACTTCTAATTCTGGATTCGTTTTTGGCAATTTTGATTTGTTTAATTAGTCCACAAGTCAAAGAAGGTGATTAGTAAGTAGCTGGTTGGGTTGACTTTGACATTCCGTAAGCCAATATTAAAAAAGCCACTATCAATATCTTTTGGGGTTGGCTTGTGGCTTGTGAGTTTTATTTGAGGATACTTACAAGTTACCATCTAATTTTGCCAAACATCTTTTATAAACAACCATTATTAATTTATTACCAACCGGTCAAAACAACTACTGCAACTAAGCAAAAACTATCAGCTATTAGTCAACAACCAATAGCCAATATCACCAGCCATTTACCAAACATGACCTAATTATTGGAGCAAAATGGTCTATAAATTACAAGTCTTTGCCATATTCCAAGGCAATGTTAGGGTGGACCATAAAGATGGAATTTTTGAAGATATGCCGTTTTTGGTAGGAAAAGGAACTCACCAGGATGGAATATAAGGGAATGTCTTATTAGATAGGTGATGAATTGAAGCATCGTCTTGAGGGAGGGTGACGAGATGAGAGTCATCACTATTTCCAACCCCTACTCTCTAGGATAGACTTTTGTTGAAATCACTAATTAAGTGTTAATATACCCATATTATAAATTTTTAGGCTTCATTAGACATTAATCTAGTGGATAAGTATTATATAAAAAAAGGAAAATTTGATATGAATAATCCTTAGTTTGGGGTGCCTGACAATATTAATCCCTCCTTTTCGTATCACTGGGAATAATCCCTAGTTTGTAAATATCTGACATCGCTGGTCTCTTGACTAACGGAGTTAACTTCCGTTAACTTGAGTAATGACGTGGCAGTGTAACATGTGAGATGCGTGCATTTTGAGCGAAAAAACTTAAACTTAAACTTAAGAGAAGATGCAATTTTTCAACCCACCTAAGAAATTTTTTAAAAAATAATTGAAATAAATAACAAACAGATGTCATTCAAAATTACAAAAAAATTACTCATCACACCAACAAATCAAACCAATTTACTAGGGTTTCAGAGTAATTTAGGCCAAACCCAACCATGAAAACAAAAATAAAAACAGATGCATTAACACCCACATAGTCACATAAACCACAAATTTATACACTAAATTAACATGCATTTCAACTAAATTTGAACTCAAATTTTAACCTTCAAAACCACAAAAATTTTACCTCAAACATGATATGTGAAGCTATCCAAATAAACGTGCTCCACCAGCAATTTTTCCAATCTCGAACACCGAGTGCTTGATCGATTTTCCAAAAGTTTCAATCTTTGTCCAGAATATTTGAAAACAAATTTGGGTTTAAAAAAACATTATGGCTATCATACCATATTTTCCTTTGAAAAAAAAAATTTAACACTCAAAACGCGCACAAGTTAACGGAAGTTAACGCCATTAGCCAAGGGACCAACGATGTGAGATATTTGCAAATTAGGGATTATTCCCGAAGATACGAAAAGGAGGGATTAATATTGTCAGACACCTCAAACTAGGGATTATTCATATCAAATTTTCCTATAAAAAAAGATATGAAAAACTAATGTCTTCCCTATCTATCATTAATATTAAGGTTGAGATCTCTATTAAGAGGTCTCGGGATTAAGGAGTTAAAGTTCAATGACTTCAGTCTTCGACACCATCTCTTGTTATAACACTACTTATGAGTTCAAAGAACCTTAAAACTACTTACATGTTAGGGTTTATGATTTATAATATATATATTAAAGACGGTTCTTTTTTTTGGTAATAATATCTAGGATTTTTGGGTGATAATATTAAGGTTAAAAGAGCTACATATTTATCTTAGGTATGTAATATATGCTTCTATCATGGTTAAGTCCCTTAATACTTCTCACATTATTATAAGAGCTACTAGAATTACCATTTAAATATGCCATTGATTCTCAATTATTCTTGACATAAGTTGGATCAATTTTTCTTTTGCAATTTTACCACCCAGTCAACAGCATCATTCTTCCAAGACAGGAGTAAGACCCTAGGCCGTCTTATCGGAATCAGACCAAGGAATAGGAGAACAGAGCTATACTTGAGAAACTCGATCACTAGATTCGAAGAACGAAAGAGATTATGTTCAAGAGATTTCTTAGAACATCAAAATCAATCTAGCAATGAGGATGGATCAGATATGGAAAGGTGCGATGGATTTTGTATCCCTCTTTGTCTCGTTGGGAAGACGAATAGCAACAAAGTTAGCTCAAAGAGTTGAAGTAGTTTGCTGCTGGCCGGCAGGCCAATAATCACAGTTTATATATTCCGTTAGCTAAAACTGATACATATTATAGCACATACCCTTCTTCAGATTTGTACGGTATATATATATATATATGCTAGTATAGAGATGTGATTCATTGTGAAACTATGCAAAGCAAATTAGCAATAGAATTTTAGGCACCAATCATGATGTGATTCAATTTTTAATTTCATGTCAAGTTGGGTCATATTCTGACTAATTCAATATGTGGAATTGCAGTCTTGAATTGTATAGTTTTCTTGGTAACACTATTGTGATTTTGTGTCACCCCAGCCACTACAACTCAATGTGAATAGAACTCTGAAGTCTTATCATTTGTAAACAAAACTCATGTTTATCTTGATAGCAAAAAAAAAAGAAACTCAAGCCACTATAACTCAACTCAATGTTGTTGTCAAAAAAAAAAAAAAAAAAAACTCAACTCAATGTGGCTAATCAATTGAAAACATAACTCAACACTGATCAAGCCACTACAATGGATGTCACTTCAGAAGTTCATAATTTGGAATTAACCCTACTATAAGGGCCTCACCTTTCCACTTTTGTAGCTTTAAGGACCTCATCTTTGTTTTTGTAGCTTTAAGGACCTAATCTTTGCTTTTGTAACTTTTAAGGACCTCATTCCAATTAACCCTTGCTGACGTGGCACCGAAAAATTTAAAAAATATTAAAATTTCTGAATTAACCCACCCTCTTTCCTATGTGCTATTTTATTAACCAAAATCCCTAAACAACCCTTCCCATGCCCTCACCTCACCTCCTTCTCTCTTTTCCTTATGTCTGACATGGTTCTCCCCTGTTCCCCACCACCCTCCGCTCTTCCCCCACCACCTCCACCTCCTCCGATTTTTCCCTCCGTGGGCAATGTTAGCGCGGCGAAGAACACCCTCGAGTTATCGGCGTGCTTCGTCAACCATGTGCCGCTGTCTCCGCGCGACCCATTTCATGGCAGCCCATGAGTTATTGTTAGCTACCAGAAGACTGTGCTCCGGTGCCGTGTTTATTAACGTATCATTCGACCAATTGCAGACCCAAAGGTGCTGAATTATTTGTAATCTGAACCCAGATTTGGTTAATTGTCGAATTAGATTTGTTTAATTGGTTGTAACTCAAACCCAGATTTGTTTTTGGGGTGGTATTTTATGTTATTCTGATTCATGTTTGCTTTTAATATTTACAGCAGATAAGAGATTGACAATTGGTTTCGTTATATTGGGTTTGTACCATTTGCTTTGGTTATTTGAAGTTATGTGGGATTTCCATGTTGTATATTTTGCTTATGTTAATTTGTTTTTGGTCATGGTTGGTTTAATGAATTTGGAGAATTGGGGGTAGAAATTAGCGTAGTTGTTGCCTTGTTGATGGTTAGGCAGGAGGGATGTGGATGAGAGGAGATGTGGCGTTCAGTTGCCACTGATGGTGATGTAGTGAGGTTCTTCCCTCATAGGAGAGAGAATGAAGAAAAGGGAACCCATTACATTAACCAGAAACCAAGAAGGAGAAGGGGAGAGATGAGTAGGGGGTAGTTTAGGGATTTCATAAATTAAATTGACATGGGGCCTGCATTTTCAGTTTAGAGGGGAAGGAAATTAATAAAATAATATCTCTAGTGCCACGTCAGTAAAGGCCTAATT
>BSSO01003879.1:0-15546 GCA_030267885.1 Mesembryanthemum crystallinum
GAATAGTACAAAAATATGTGTTTGAGTTAGACAGTGTAATGCATACAATGTCCACGTAATGGTGGGACGGAGGGAGTACCAGATAACTAGTTGAACTGACCGCCCTTAATTATCCCCTTGAGCTCACGTTCCCGTAGTTATCCCTTCCCAATAAACACCAACTCTAAGAAATCTATGAACAGTCGCTTTAGTTTTCCTGGAAGACAATTGGGGACTAAACTCACAATCTTGGTGGTTATTACAATTCTAAAAGAGATAGATCAAAGTGATAGTGAGAGTGATGGTGATGGTGGCCTTGTTGCCGACGCACACTCGCCAGTGAGAGGCAGCGAGGTTTTCAACTTACATGTCCGAGTGCAGTGGTACACAAACAACATGTCTCTCTCAGCTTTTTTAACACAGGACCACGACCAGGACATCTCCTATGAATTATGTTTACTTAACCAACAATTTCAAGGAGAAAACTACAGTAGTAGTCCCTAGCTGTTGGGGCTTGGTCTTCATTATCAACTACACATGGCCCCTTCCTTGCTTCCATTCCCAGGAACACTTATTAATATTATGCAATGCCCCACGAAGAAAAAATCAAATAAATAAATTTATATTCTTGCAGATGTCTGCTAGTTTAGAAGGTAAAGCTCTTAAAAGTTAACGTGTGTTTATTTCAACTGAACAGTAAAGAACTGAACGAACTGAATGGAAACAAAATGAGTAGTAAAATGTGAGATAGAAAAAAGTCGGTCGGTTGCAGAACTGAACTGATTGCAGGATGGGAATGATGAAATGAACATACATAAGTATTTGGATTTGAAACCAGTTTGCATTAGCCTGTATTCCTCATTTGCACTAGAAGGATAAGTTAGTTTTCTTTCATGAAGAAAATAAAATACTCGAGACAATTAACTGTGATTTACATTTTGGATGGAACTAATATCGAAAATGAATTACATCATTATCAAAATATATCATCAAATTGTGACAAATAAGGAACTTAAAAGAAGAAAAGGATAGGGAAATTGAAAGTAGCAGAATGGTCCCAGCTAAAGCTAAGTCATCATCTTGGAGCTTACTAATGGAGTTAGAACCCAGATAGAAGGATAACAGCAAGCACATTATAAAGCCCCACAGTCCCTACTATTAACTAGTTTAGTTAAGAGGAAATGACCAAAATTTGTATTTGTTATGAGGGTGGATGACAACAACTTCATCACTCGACTAGGTCGTTCGATCTGATTAATAAAGCCTGGGGCTCACTCAGTTTAGCCTAGCTGATTTCTCACTGATATACGACGTGGTTTAGCAGTTTCTTATCTTCTTTCTCATCAAAGATGCTACTTCAAGATATTCACCATATACTACCAGATTCAGGAATTGACCAGCAGCATGAATATAATCCCCCAGGAAATAATGCTATGAATGCAAAGCCGTTTACATTTGCCATTTCGTACCACTTTTTTTTTGTCTTTCATTTCCATTTGTTGGACTGAGTTGGTTTAATCAATATCTATGTCACAACATCAATTAGGCAGGTGTGTTGTAAATTAGCATTGAACAATATGGTGTGGATGTTAAATGTACTCACACGTACATGCATGGCTTGCAATACGATCATTCCAAGGATTGAAGCAATCTCTCTACATCCTTCCTCTCAACATAGCTTCTGCCTTCCTTACTTGCCTCTCTGGCCCTATGATAAATACCTGACATAAAGATCACCAAATGAGCATTAACCCTAAACCATTGTTACTAGTATAATAAAGCTTTCTTGATAAATTGCTCGACAAGTGTGGAGTATATTAAGTGGGATGTCCCACATTGATAAAATGAGAGTGCCTTGAGGTGTTTATAATTAGGGGAGTTACTCCACCCATTGCCAATTGGTTTTGGGTTGCAACCTCCTCCATGTTATGGACACTTTCTAATGGGCCCAAATGTTGAAAATTTAACAGTGTACTGATAGCAACAACTACAAAGAAGATTGTTAGTTACATCTGAATAGGGCTGGGAAGTTGGCCCACATGAACCACATTCATCTTAAAAACTTAGGCTGTTTAGGTTTAAGCCCAACCTATGTAAACCATTACTTTTATAGCCCCCTTCACATTGGTTTTCGACAGCCCAGATGTGGCATCCCAACATTCCCCTCATACAAGATGCTCAGCTCAGCTGAGATCACTGGTATGCTCCTTGTATATTTAATAACTAGGCTACATTAGAAATCAAGCCCACAAGATCCAACATAAGAAAGCAAAGTAGATAATCCACGGAAAACAATATATTTTATTTTTTGCAAAACACTGTAAGGTTTTGTCGAAGACCATTACAAATAAGAAGATGAACGCAATAACAGATAATCACGGAGTTTCTGGGTTAACTTTTTCTGTAGCAGAGAGAACATCCGTCTATGTAATGTAAACAGCAAAGGGAACATATAAACAGAATAGGTCTGGTCAACCCATCAGCCTATTAGTCCCAGTCCTGACTATACTAAACCAATGGGGAAATTGCAAGAGGCAAAAGCTTCTTTCGATGCCCCACCCATGATGCCAACTTAACCAGTTATATGCTTACTCTGGATTTATAGCATTAGCCAATAGTTTTACATGTAACCAGTGTCGAACATGATTTCATTGGGGTGTTCTGACAAAGACACAAAGATTCATCTACATGGCAACTGTCTCAAGTTCGTCTAGAAGTACANCTTTTGCCTGTGTCCTAGAACACTATGCCCATTACTATTTTAGATTAAATTCTCTAGCAATTGTTAGCCTCCTACAAACCCTCTATTTATATGGTAAGGATTATGACCCTAAAACAACTACTACCTCGTTACAGCACATTTATAAAGAACTTCACACATTTGTACTTGACTACTAATTCCATCTCAGACTAACGCCAGAAGAAATATTCAATTAATTGAAGAACTTACTTTGTCTGGTGGTCCTCGTTTACCTCCAATGAAAATTTCTGCACTGTAACCAGTATATACAGGCATATGAACAACATATCAAAATGACTGAGAGTATACATGCATTGAAGGGAAGGAGACAAGAAGTGTTACTTGCACGCTTCTTTGATAGACTGGATTGAAGCTCCCTTCTTACCAATTATGCATCCCATTCTCCCAGGTGGAACATCAATCACTGATAGTATGTCCTGCTCAGGAACATTTTCACTCACAAAAAGTTCACCTAACATGAATTGAAACTCATCATGAGAGGATGAATTTAGTAGACTTGAGTTTCTAAATGTAGACAGTAAGGCTTTAAAACAGATTTTAACAAGAACATCAGAACCTATACCATGAGTGCATATTGTACTCTTCCCCAACACATTGTACCACCCCATCCTTGCGTGAGCTTGTCATCAAAAGAGTTAACACTGCTCATAATTTTTGGTGTGTGTCGTCCTTTTTCAGTACAAGCAGAAGACTAACTAGTAGACAGCTTTTTAACTTGGGATTGCAAATTTACAATGAACCCTGAAATATGTCTCTGCGAATCCTCACTTATTTGTGGTGAACTTGTGAAGTAGAAGGGGAAATGATTCCAATATAGCCTAATGGAAACCAGCGCTCTCCAATTGCAGGACAACGTTATGTAACTTTGAATTTTCAAAACCACCCCCTCCCCCAAAATAAAAGAAAGAAAAGGAAAGCATCTGAAGGAATCAACAAAGTTCTCTGTGGGAGAAATGGCCAAACATGAGAACCAGAGAGTAGAACAATGGCAATATAGCAGCGATAGATGCATCCGCACAATAACAAAAAGATCAGGCACCAAAAAGAAAGGATACAAAATGCATTATTTAGCACACCAGGATAAACGAAAGATCAGTAGTGAACTCTACTAATTCTCTCCGATCTTTTTTGAAAATGAGCACAAAAAGGATAAAGAAGAGCCCTACCTAACTGATCCTCAGAAGAAAAAAGGATTCTTCACCTAAAGCTGCTACAAGTTAAGTGTAGAAACAAAACACAATTAAAGAAGGGTGCTATAACTATTTACAGGGGCATCAGTAGTTTTGTTTTGAAATGAACATTACAGAACCATTTTCTAGTTTTTATTAGAGTCTCATATAACCCCAGCCTAATATCTTAGACCAACTATCATATCCAATCAACAAGGACCATTATGAAATACGGTTCCATAGAAGAGAATTTTTTGGCCTTGCATAGTAAAGAATCTTCGATCCTTGCAGAATGTGACCGTTTGACAAGTTACGCTGCCACAAAGACTAAAGCCTCTTACAAGCCTTGACCATATAAAGTTATCCATTTTTGGTCTTGACATAAAAAGTTTCCCAATCCACATGGTGTTTTCACATGAGAGAGTTCGCATCATGGTTGTCAACTCAGCTCTTGAACACCCTCGTGTTTCAAGGCCTCGCAATCAAGTATGCTATACTCAGCAATAATATGACAACCAATTTGGAACTGATGACAACCAATCTACAAGAGAAATGAGTATTACCAAATTTCACAGACCTTCATGAAAGTACCCCAGAACGGGAAGAGTAAGCTTTACTCAGGTCATGACATAGCATTAATCAACATAATAAAGAAGCTTCAAAATGGCATCTTCTCTGGGATCATGAATTGCTTTGATAAAACAATTTTCAACGCAACATTCCAAGAAAGTAGCACCCAGATGGGGGAGCAATTATGTCTCCAAAACATTGCAAATTTATGAGCCAAATCAGTACAGTGAGGTTAAGACAGTTTACAGATCGCTAAGGTATACAGAGAGTATGAATCAAACCTGCGACAGAAGGTATGGGTGGCCAATCCACATATCCATTGTCATTAACACAGAAACATCGACAGCGTAATGTGCTGCGAACTGCAAGTTTGCACAAAGATTGTTCATTCAATATTTCCATTATCTTATGGCAAACATAGGGAAGAAAACGAACATCATCTACAGCTGCATGCAACATCTGCTCCGTAAAGGGTCTGTATGTCCAAAAAAGTGGATCCTGAACAAAGTAAATTAGACATCTTTTGTAGGCACCTCGCGCACACAAGCAACCGAATGGTAATACACAAAATACAAGGCGAGCGTGATAAACTATACATAGTCATTACAACATAGATGTTAGGGATTCCAATAGATCATAAGAACTATGGCCTATAGTGATTGTCACCAGCAAGATGGACAGGATGCAGGTAAAAGGCTAGTATAACTTTTGCAGGCCTCTGGCTCAAGCAAAATGGATGAATTGCCACAGCAAGAGCCATTAGCTAATGTTACTTTTGCGAGCCTCTTGAAAGTTTATTACACTAATATCCTGAAAAATCTTTGTTCTGGACAATTATGGGGTGATCTTTCGAGGTTTCAGGATGGATCTCTTGATGAGGCATATAGCCATCCTGCCTTCAAGGAGAGTTGTTATTTTGACTTCTACCAGTATTATAAGGTTGGACCTACGTGGAATCTTCAATCCTTGAGACAGGATGATGAGACATAAATGAATTTGCTCCTCGCCTTCCAATTCCAATTTCTTCTTTTTTAATTATTTTATGAGTGGGTAAGAGAAATGGATTAGTGAAGTAGCAAAGAATTGTAAGAGGGAAGACAAGATGTTCTATAAAAATTAAAGCAAAAGAGCCCTTCAGCCTCTCTGTATATTGACTAGAGGCACGCCTATATATGAGCAAAAACCCAAAGTGATGCAGAATATGCCACTTTAAGTCTTTAACCCAGCATCAAATACTCCAAAAGATAGAGATGTTGAAAAACATAAATCTCTTTCTCTGCCCAAATGCACCACATAGTCATGAGTATCACATGGCTCCGCAAGATCTTACCCTCCTTCGACCCAAAAGCCTCTATACTTAACCAGCATCATAACCAACTGCACCCAAATTTTCCACAATCCACACATAAAGTCATAAAGGAAATGCAGAAACAAGTTTTCATTTGTCTCCCTACTTTGAAAAACACACGAGACAAACATCAGGCAAAAATCCTAATTCTTTAGACCAAGTAAGAAGTATATTGTGTTGCTGACAGTTAGGTTCCACTTCCTATTAATACTCACTTGATTGCTACACCAAATTCCTTCCTCTTTAACCTCAATAATTTTGTTGAGAGGGGAAAAGCACTTTACGTTGAAGGATTCTACATGCACTCATCCTTAAGGGATTTAAAACTATGATCCTTTGCTGAGATTAATTCCCCTGGTTTTCACTGATGTCTGTCTTGTGTGTTAACAGCACCGACATGATGAGCGTGTATTCCTTTATTGCCCCCTTTCCCTACATACGCATATTAGTCTCTTTGAGATCTGTAGTAAGTGTAGGGTACTCATTAGTTTAAGAGCTCAGGGTACAGAAAGGAAGCTAATGTTTTTCTTTTTGGAAATTATGGCGCTACTTACTATTGTTTGGTATAAGTGACTGGAGTGCAAATCTAGAATCTCATTGTCAAGCAATTGTTTCAAGGCAGGTTGGAGTAAAGAGATTTTGGCATCACTATAATCTTTTTCTAACAATGTGCTTCCAAGGTATACCCTACCACATATTTGACACAAGTGGAAGCCATTTGTTGTTTTAGGTCACTGTATAGCTTTCTCTGTTGAGAGAGGATATCTTATACGTCTCTTCTCAACATCATCTCTTTTTCTTATGGACTTGGAGTAAAGTTTGACCACTGTGACATGAAGATCACACTTGTATTGCCCTTCCAGAATCTTGCAAATGCCTTGTATATCTATGTTACTCGGACTCTTTATTTCACCTCAAGTTCCCATGTTGGAGTCTCGACACTCTGACACGGGTATGAACTGTTGAAACTTTATTTTAGGCCAACAAACCACAAATTTCTCCAAAAAGTGGCGAGTCCCACACTTCCACACGTATCTGTTTCTGATACTTGTAGCTGAGTTCCGACTAACGTGGCTGTGCATTGAGCTGTCCCTGTCCCTGGCGGTTAGAAGAACTTGCTCTAGCCCTACTCCTCCCTGTTGACTCCCTCCGACAATTTATTATGTAATACTATCCTTATACCCATATCACTGAATCACCAAAAATTTCTCCAAGAAATACAGATATCCAGGCACGCAACACACAACCCCCCCCCCCCCCTTTTCTTATATCACAACTTGAATGATTGTTGTTGTGATCATATTACAACATAGAAATAAGGCATGACATCAATCCAAACACAGACAAATGTGCATGAATATGCCAGTGTCAACTATAAGGGTTATAGTACTAACCTGCTTTAAGCGGTCACGAATTTCCTTCTTCTCTAGATAAGATATGCCTATAACCGTACAATTACACACAAATAAAAATAATAATCAAGTTATCAGGTACATCTTTCATTGCAATATGTTGACAAATACACCAGCATAACTATAAAAATGTTAAAGTTGGTCATAGGAGTCAAATTTCAGCAATGTTTACATGTCAATTATACAGGAAGTCAGGAAGAGGAGTGGAAAGGACTGATCAAGTAATGCAAATCACAATAAGCATTAAGGGTGAGTAGTTGCCACACAAATTTATATCAATTCATAATATAAGGTACAACGACCTTCATACTTTCCTCAAATAAATCTTTCTCTTTGATCATTTGAGATGCACATATTCCAAATAAACACATATTCCAAATAAACAGCAGCCTTTATGCAACCTAGGCCATATTTGAACTGACTTGGTATTCAGCACTTCATTTGGAAGCACAGCTGGAATGACAGTTTTTAGGTGTTGCTTTGGTGTTTTTGAACTATGTCATAATTCTTCTCATGATTATTCTTCTGAAATTGAACAATCACCACTTGATGTAAAATACAAAGGATGCCTCAATGCCGTCCAAAAGAAATCCTCATTGCCAAATTAATGGTCTCAGTTTCCACTTAGGGAATATGAAAATATCCAAAAATAACAGTCTGCTTTCCTATTTAACTATCAAATTAATTCATGCAAAGCTTTTTCTTCAAGGGTGAGAATCATAGAAAAGGGAATTGAGACTAAGGCTATGTTTGGCACCAACAACTAGCTTTTGAGTAAAGACTATATCTTGAAGCTTCTAGCTTGTTCTTTTTTCTCTCAGCTACCAAACAGTTTTTGAAGCAACAGTTGTCACTAATTTTCTAAAGCTACCCATACTAGTTTTCACTTTGCAACTACAACTACGACTAATCTATTACCATTTCGAAGTAACTTTCAACTGTTTTCAGCTACTTTGAACTAATATTGTGAAGCTAGAGCTAGTTTTGCCAAAGATAACCTAAAATTCATATTAAAGGGCAAAACAAAACTGAATACAATAGACAATATTTTAGCAACATGACAGTAGTCATTACTCGACAATCAAAGAGGCTCTCATAATCATGACCATCCTTCGAATCTCTGTCGGAGTTCATATACTTTTTCTTCATCCATCTTTAAACCTTTTCCTGTCCTTTACCTTTACAACTAACACAATCAAACACTCAATATGGATTTCATTGCCAGCAATATCCAGAGAGATCAACATGTTTACTCCTAAGCTGTCAAATTTAGGAGAGACGCTGTTTCTATATTACCTTTACAGCTATAAATGGCAAGTTTCCATGATGTAGTTATACATTTTCAACCAAAAAGCATGATTTATTGTTTTAAAGAACAAGAAAAATGTGAAGCAACTCTGAGTGTTCAAGTCTTAATTCCCAGCCATACCACAGTAGCGATGATCAGCTAGAAGGCCAACGAATGAAATGTAGTCGTTTGATGAGCGTGCCTTGCCTTCTTGTTCCTCAGCCAGAGCATACGCAATCTGTGTGGAACACAACATATCAGAGGTATGTTTCCTCAACATACAGCTTCCCACTCCAGAAGAAAAAATCTAAAACAGCATTCTAAAAAGTTTTAAACGATAGGAAACTAATTGCCAATACATCCATCATAAGAACATTTGGTGTAGAGTGTACTCAATGCACATGAATACTGTAGGAATATACCATCATCAACTTTGCAAGCATAAACAGTACTGACTTAATTAAAACTCCATGGACACAGTTTGTAAGGCAACTAGGAAAGGTGTTTCTTGTCTGGTATATACAATAAGACAAGGATTTTTCTTTCTTTGTTACAAGAAGGTGTTTAAGCAAAGATCTAAACAAGCTGCACTAAAAGCTTTAGGTCGGTAAAGATAGGTCGGAGCAAAGACCGCTATATAGTATGGGGCTGTGAATTGATTGATAATTGATTCACACACAAAGGAAAAAAGAAAACAAACTAGGCACTTCCTTTATTCCTTAAGCAGATTGAGAGAGAGAAGACGTGGACAGATAAATATAAATTGCATTACAAACATAACATAGAATCACAGCACTCACCTGTGTATCCACCACGTTGTATAACTTTATGTCAAACTGAAAATATAATGCCTATAAATCAAAGATAGAAGTTAGTAATCGACAAATGTGACCAGGCCAATGAAAAACATTTGAAATCTGGTTTCCTGACCTCACTATCCCGTTTGCAATCATGAATAACTTTTGTGATATAGGCGGATTCTAGAGCTGGCTTACAAGCATTCACGAGTTCCGCACCCCCTTGAATAGCATCCACTATATATATGGCATCCGGTGCCGCAATCTGGAAGGTAGTATCGATAGGAATAGGATCAGTTAGTTCTGTCCTTTGCCACCAATAGGAGCAGTGAACTAAAGAAGATGAAAAAAGTTTATTAGAACATGTATTGGACTGCAGTTGATTCATAAAATCAAACTCCAATACCACACGTCAAAGGCAATCCTCCCAAGAAATAAAGTGAACCTTGGGTGTTAGAAGCTAGTCCATTGTAGAATCAAATCATAACAGTTCATGTCAAATAAACAACCACATGAAGTTCTCACAATGTACAGATATACGTCGTCAGCCCTGATACATAACATATTAAATTACAATAATCGAGAGGCATACACATACATACACGAATAAACCTTCAAAATTCCATCACTACCTTATAAAGAACTTAAAGTTATATTTAACCATAAAGCAGCTTTCAGAATATTTGGTTTCTATGCACAATTCTCTGTGTGTCACATAACCTGATTGATGAGGATACTTCTTGATTCCATAACCCACATGCTCAAGTCATACAAAAATGGAAAATCAAATAAATCAAGTGTGGCTTTAGTTCGTCTTGTAAAGAACACAAACTCGCTTTAACCCTAGAAGGTTCCCGTGTTGGAGATTAATCTAGAAAAATCCAGTAAAAGATCAAAAGATATTTGTTTAGAATTATTTAGAGAGTTAATGAGTTAGAAAAATCTAGAGAGAAGGAGAAGGTAAGAAAAATCTAGAGGGAAGGAGAAGATTAGAAAAATCTTGAAGAGGTGAAAGTTAAGAAAGTTCTAGAGACCCATTTGAAGAGCCTATATAAGGAGAAGTTAGGCAACCATTTGGAGTTGTAGAAAGAGGTGTAGAAAGATGAGTGGTGTGTGGAGACAAAGTGCTCTCACCCAAAAATATGAGGGGTGAGATAAGCTGGAGCTAAGTGCTCTCACCATGAGAGATTGTGAGTTAAGAAATTATGAGTGTACACAAAAATATTATTGTAAAATATATTATGAATATATGAATGAAATATTTTTGCTTCCATTACTATTCCGCTACGCCAAAAATTTCAACATCCCGTATGTTTATAGCTTGCTTTCCACATTTCTGATAATATGGAATTCCTTTTCTTCTATGATACCTTGACACAGGTATGAGCATCGAGTATGGCCGTATGGGTACAGATCCGAGTGTGACTCTTCATGGCTCAAATTTTTTTGGACAGGGGTATGGGGATACAACAATTAGAGTTGAATTCCAAAAATACATATTTATGTGCATTTCACACTAAATAGTTGCACATAGGCGTGTCATAGATTTTATGTGGCCAAATTTATATTTTCAAAACCAACTTATGAGCATATCTCAGGCCTGTTCGGGGTGGTTGCCAGTTGCCAGTTTTTGGTTTTGAAAATTTTTTAACTCTATGTAGAAATTTAATTTAAAGCTGAATTTTTTTGTGCTTACAGTTCCCTGCTTCATTTTCAAAACTGACAACAGAAAACTGAAAACCATAAAAAGTGGTTTCCAAAAACTGGTTTTGAGTTTCAAAAAAAAAAAAACTGAAAACTGGCAACTGGAAACCACCCCAAACAGGGCCTCACATAATTTTGTGCCTCCCTCCCTCTCCTTTTATCCTATTACTCTACTAGTTTGTAGTTAAAATTAATGGAAGTGTCCAACCAGCGATAGGAGTGTCGGGTATGGATTTCATACCCATTTCGAGTGTGTGACACAGGAATGCAAGATAAAATGTAGAGTCTAGCTAACATGGCTTTTCTTATTGCACTAGTTAAAGAGATATCCTCTATATCTATGAGAGCTAAAGCAAAAAATATTGTCAGAGAACGCAACAAAAATCAAATTACCCAGGCAAGGCAAGTAATTTGAAGATGAAGGGTGGGAATTATCACCTGTATTATGCAAAGAGTTCCATGCCGTGAGAGATTTACACCTTCACAATCAAGTCCAACAACCAATTGTCTTTCAGGAGAGGGATGCAAAAGTTCCTCTGGAAGTTGGGATGCACTAGTGACGATACAAATTGGAGCCAAAGATAAAAAGGCATCATTTTCTTGATTCTTGCCACTTTCTGCAAGTAAGAGCACACAAGTACATAAGTGCAAATAATTCCAGCTTTATGCTCAAGCATAACAACACATAATAAAAATAGGGGGGGATTAGGCTCCCTCTAGACGCCCCCATCCAGCTTTCCCTGGGCCCACATGGAGGAGGTAAGTCACAAGATCTGCGATGCAGCAGCCAGCAATCGAACCTGGGACCTTTTAGTGGCGATCCTCGGTGTTAACCTTATAGATCCGCCCTCTAAAAATAGGGACGACAAAAATATATGGACTTTCATCAAGAGATGAAAAGAAAAATAATCCAATGACATTGACTCAAATGTCTTTACATAACACAACCACAACACCACCCTTGAGAGTCCCATAGCGGGCAAGATCCAGGGTGGTCATGATGTACACCCTAGAAGAAAATGTTAAAGTGTGTGTGTGCGTGCGCAAGGTCTAGGGAGGTCAATATGTAGATAACTATACCCCTGAAAGGCAATGCCTTAGACTTTGTTTCAGAAACCCTTACATGGCTATGTATGATGAAAGGTTTTGTTTTCATTTATAATCACATAAATGCTCTTGAAAGAAGGGGACAAATGCAACTAAACTATCATATGCAATTATGCATGTCCACTTTAAACTTAATGCATATGTCTGAAAAATATACGCCATTCGTCCCACTATTACGTTAACATTTCACTATTTGCACAAAGTTATAGTAAAATGGGAGTGTATGAAGTTTTCCCTTCTTGCCATTAGATTTGATAGTATATTAAAATCAGATTATGGAATTAATGGCATGGTACTTGAGTGTTTTGACTTTTTTGGGACACAAAGAGAGAGAGAGAGAGGTATAATTGGGAAAAGAGGTAGGTAGTGGGGAAAAAGAGTGGGTAAGTCTTGCTTTTTGGGGACAAATAGTGAAATGTTAAGATAATAGTGATTAGTGGGACAAATGAATGAGCAAAATGTTAACGTAATAGTGGGACGGAGGGAGTAGGAATAGAGGACATGGTTTTGATATTGACATGAGAACATTATGGATGCTAGTGGGGTTTATGAAACGTCCTTACTAATATTATAGAAAGCATACTTCATCCCTGTGACTCACAAGAGAACATATCGTGTAATACATGTGTCACAACATAAAGCATATCAAAGTGGTTCCGCTTGCCAAAATTCTGTTAGAATATGACCAACATAACAGGTTTTCTATCCATTTGCAGCAATTTTTGACATTTTGGGACTTCACACGAATATCATCCATACAAATGGCTTGGAAGGGGGGAGGGAGCAGTATGCAAAACAACATTTCTCGATGAAAGCTTAAAACCCTTGGGCAAACAATGGCATTGCCGAAAGTAAGTGTGATTCAATGCCTATATGTCAATGATTTATGAATTGTTTCAAATCTTACCAACTTAATAGATGGTATCTTACATATTGTCAAAATATGACCAGTGTTTGTGCTATTATTCGTTTAAATATTCGGAAAAAAAATGGATAATTGCATCAATACTTCAATAAAAGTCACCAAATTAGGGCAGTGCTCAAAGAAAGCATAGACTCAATGACAATACAAGCAAATTGTCCACAGTAGTACCAAATGATTTGAAACAAATCCTGACCTCAAGGCACATGATCCAGAAAAATTACTCAAATTCCCCACCCATTTGCAGAAATTGAACTCTCAGACCACAATTCAAGTGAATAGCCTACCAGATTGTGCCACTAAACTCTAAATCCAACCACAAAAGTAACTATAACTATACAAATCAATTGCAAGTTGAAGCAAATAGATAAAGAAATCACAGAGGGTGTTCTTCCAAGAAATTAAACAACAATAACATCATACAATTGCCCATTTTCCCTTCACTACTATAATCTCCACTATCAAAGATGTTTTAGCTAGCTCAGCAACCGCCATTGTTGTAAAGTCCTTGGGGTTTGTAATGGGACATGGGTTTATGGGTTTGACACCCATCTACATACATAAGAATCTCTTATCACCATTACTACCCAGAATTCAACCAAAAAAGTGCCAAACAGCAATATAAACGAAGGAGCATTGCAAAAAAAAAGGGCCAAAACCAGTACCAAAATTCAGACAACTTTTTTTAATTTATATGGGAAGAAACAAATTTGAGGAGAAATAGAAGGAACCCAGTATCGGAAATGTTTGAATTTACCAGAAATTGCAGGGAGAGGTATGTAAGTATTGTAGGATGCATTGGATTTGGTTGCCATTGCCATTAAACCCAAAATCTCCCCAAGCCGGTGGCATGTAATGCTGTGTGTTGTACACCAGTATTTTGTTTCAGTATTGCGTCTTTTTGAGGCTTTCTCTCTTTTTATTTGACTTTGAAGCTCCAAAAATGAAAAATTAAAAAGAAACCGTTTTCCTCACCATCTTTGACTCAAAGCCAAATTATGTTTTTGTAATTTTAATAGGAGTATTATCTTAAGTTTCTTTCTTTTTTCTTTTTTTTTTTGGGGTGAGGAATCCTTATAAAATGAGCTTTTTTTGGGAAAAAAACTCTTTATAAATTTTTTATTGTAGCCCCTTATAAAAATAAAAGGACATAACGGATACATCTTAAGTCATTTTCCGACCACTTTAAATAAGATTTTGACCATTTTCCAACCCTTAAAATATAAAATATGAGCTTAAAATATGAGGGTAAATCCGCCAAAGCATGATTTAAATTGGTTGAAAAATCACTTAGCATGTGTTCATGCCCTTCTGTCTTTATAAGGGTTGTCTTTTCTTCTTTTCCCAAAACACCCATTTTATAAGGGGTAAAAAAAACCATAAAAAAAAGCTAGGTTTAACAAAGCCAAAAATTATTTTGTTTTGGAACACAAAGCTAAAGGCTTGATTTTCTAAAGCAAAACAATAAAGCCATAATATGCGATTCCAAAGCAAGAGGTGTAGCTATTTTCCACATCATCAATTGCACCATTTTCCACACATATTCAATTTTGCACCCCAAAGAAGACTTAGTAAATTGGATGAATTGCACTTTTCTATCTTTCCACCTCACTTTTCGACCACATTTTCTATCTCATACTTATCCAACTTCGTATTTGATTATTTAATTAATATGTATGAAAAACATATTAAAAATGGGTATCTTTTTATAGAGAGGGAAAACATAGAGTCGTTGGTGATTTTTTTTTTTTTCATAACCCTAAAACCGTGTTTTTTATTTGATTAAACTAGGGTACGTGGCAATCAACCATTGACTGGGCTGACAGCTCGTGTCAGTCCCTGCTGAGGTTGCAACTTGCGCCATGTGGCCGAGGACTGTGCATTATTGTTGTTACCAGCTTGAAACGCCGAGTTTTAGGAGAGGCTGTTAAGCCTTAACCCCAAAATGACGTGTTTCAAGCTTGTCGTAAGGCAAAAAAAACTTGTCGTTTTCTAGACATGGGATCAGAATCATAAATTTACGTATAGATTTGCTTTGAGAGAACTTGGTCAATTTTAGATTTCATTTCATAATTGAGTCCCTCTGAGACCCAACAACTTTGTGTCTCCTTTAGAACAAATAAATTGGGTTAATTTTAATTGACCCAAATTTATTTATTTTTTGAGGGGCAATTGACCCAATTTATTAACTCCCATTTGGAGCTCTCAGAGGCTATGGTATAAGAGATGCACTTTATTAAAAACTAAAATGTACTAAATGGTATAATTTTTTTGGGGCGTGGGGAAGAGCAAAATATAAATGGTATTTTGAGTGATACACATGCCAAAAACACTAAGATTCTGCCACAAAACATTTTTTTGTAAAAACATTTTAAGCTTTTTCAGCCCTGGCACCCTCACTATTTCCTTGTCCTCCAGTGTCCAGCTCTT
The DNA here is from genome assembly GCA_030267885.1 of Mesembryanthemum crystallinum. Classification (NCBI taxonomy): domain Eukaryota; kingdom Viridiplantae; phylum Streptophyta; class Magnoliopsida; order Caryophyllales; family Aizoaceae; genus Mesembryanthemum; species Mesembryanthemum crystallinum. The sequence continues at coordinate 15,488 of BSSO01003879.1, forward strand.
CTAGTAGATCCAAGATGGGAAGTCAGGGTTAAGCATACCTATTGAGAGGCCAACAAAGC
>BSSO01003880.1:0-15533 GCA_030267885.1 Mesembryanthemum crystallinum
GGTAGTTGGAGTTGTTTAGTTGGGGATATAATTGTAATTCACCACCAAATTTTTTACCAAAAAAAGATATGATAGTGTTTTTGTGAAACAACCAAATTAGGAAAATGGTAAGAGTTATTTAGGAACGGAGGGAGTACAAATCAACTAACAGGCAAATAACATGCATTTTTCCCCCTTTCTCATATATGTAAAGGTTTAGTCTCATATACAAAACCTTGAAATAAAACTACAAGCCATCTCACATGTTGGATGCAACAGATCAAAGCCAACAATAAGTTGTGCTAAAAAAAGGCAAAATAAAGGCGCGTCCAACTTAATCAGCGGTCGCATTGTCTTTGTTTAAATCCAACTCCATATTGGGTAGGGAAGTCATCATAACACTGTTGTACTTTCAGAGTCTTCTTTCCTTACCTCCTTCAACTTCTGTAATGTTGTTATGGAGCCGGACTGCTGGAGTGGAGGTGGTAATTGGCCAAAGTTTCTCTCTCGTCCCCTCATTTATCCTCAATTCCTGACCTTTATAATTACTCTTTCCACAGTTTTTCATAGCATCGATTTGGTTAAGTATCAAGTCATAGCGGGTGCTGTAGATAAGGATTATTTTTTTCAGTTGCCATCGTTAGTATATCAGTAATTGGGAGTAGAAAAGTTGCATATGTGTGGAGTTTGAGTTGGTAAATGTCAATACACTGTTTATTCTCATCAATCAGATTCAAGTGTAGTTTTGGATCTACAAAATTATATATAAAAGTAGATGGATTGCAGATCAGCAGCTTTGAGTTTTGCTTTCATCATAAATTGGCCATGAGCATAGATGGGCACAAGGAAGCAGGGGTGGGGAAAATTTGTTTTTGAATTTCAGTTTTATCTACTCAAAAATTATGGCTCTTAGACCTTGTAAACGAATGGCCAAGATTAGGGCTATGTTTGGCACCAAAAGCTGGCAGCTTTTGAGCAAAAGCTACAGCTTGAAGCTTTTGAGCAAAAGCTACAGCTTGAAGCTTGAAGCTTGCAACTTGTTCTTTTTTCTCTCAGACACCAAACAAGATTTGAAGCAACAGCTATATCTACAGCTGATTTTGAAAGCTACACATAACACTTTCACTTGACAGCTAGATTTTGAGTAAACGCTACAGCTGAAAACTTGCAACTTGTTCTTTTTCTCTCAGCTACCAAACAAGATTTGAAGCAAAACCTACAGCTCACAGCTACAGCTAATTTTGCCAAAACATAGCCTAGATACTTTAGATGAACTAAGAAGCTTTGCAGCCATACAACATGCTTCATGCCCTCGCTTGATAATTGCATACAGCACCATAGAAATAGCTATGACATCTTGACAGCACAAAGTAAGTCCCTTATCGAACTACTTTTTGGTGTAACATCCACAAACTTTTGATCAACTTGTAAGAAAGATCAAGACTCACTCTTTTTCTTCTCCATGACAAATACAAAGCCACTGGTCCCCATTCAGTGATTTCAGTTAAAGAATGACTCTCACCCCTCACCAACCCCCAAATTTTAGGTCAGAGCAGTTTTATGGAGTACTTAGACACAATGTTGATTGGTGGCAGCATCCAGCCTCTTTACATCCACCCTATCTATCTCTCCTCTGTGGTGACCAGTCTCTTCCCCGCCTCTCCCTCTCTATCTATCTCCACAAAAAGAAAAAAGCTTACATGTAAGACTTATTATATATGTATTTACCTCTGCCTCTCTATTTTGGCATGGGAGATTGGGTTGACTTGATTCAGTCCAGCAGTGATAAGATCTAGAGGCGGGAACTCACGTAAGACTTCTACAATGTCGAAGCAGTGTCAGCATTCTTTTAGACTCTTAGTCCCAGCATCCGTAATGTCATTTTAGTCGCGGCATAGCAAGTTTACGTTGTGGGGTGGAGGTTGTTTCCCTAACAAGATGGGTGAAAGCCTTTGCTGTTTATTCCATATTTTATTTTCTTTTTCCACATTATGCCCATGTGATGAATTTTGAAACCTTGGGGATAACAATAGCGGATTCAGTTACTCTCATGAGACCGTAACGAAAGAGAAATGTAATGAACAAATAAATAATCCAAAAGCATTAAGGTTGCGTTTGCGAATTGGATTAGAGATTCCAGATTTCATTTAATATTTTGGCCTTTACACCGAGTATAACAGTGTTTAAGAATTTGGAGAACAAGGGAGCAAAGGAAGGCCAAAGCAATTTCAAATGACAAGGTGGTGGAGTGTCATAAATTCTCTCATATTGAGGCTTTATGAAAAGCTAAGGATTTTGATCAATTCCAACTCCAAGTCTACAATTATCTAAGTCAATTGATGTAAAAATTCATCTCAAATCCTGGATTTCAGATCCAAGTTTCCAAACAAACAATATCAGAATTTTATTTTCATTCCATTAAAACAACTCTTAGAGGTAAATTATTTATCTTTGTTAAAAACAGGATACCTGAACCCCTTCCTTGGCTTTTGCTTCAAGTAGAGAGTCAAGCCGTGATGAGGCATAATCTTTGAATGGGCGTCGTAGATACAATTCTGGGCAAACCCACCAGCCACATATATATATCTGCAAAGAACTCCAATAATCTCATTACAACAATTCTACAAGTATAAACAATCTCCTACAAATGTGCAATTGAACAGACCTCTGATTTTGCATTCTCAATTGCCAAGGCAATTGCATCAAAAGCTGCGCGACCATCGACAAACCACTGGGCCTTGCTACCATCATCAGTTAAACCCCTTGGTGGAGCAAAAGAGCCAAAGCGATGCGGATGACACCAGCCTTCAGGAGGTCTTAACCCAGCATCATTTATAGCAGCAATCCAGTCCTTGGCCTTAGAACTAAATTTAGTTCGCAAACTTATGCTCCGGTTGCCACAAGTGACCTTCAAAGTTACTATTCCATATTAGAGTATAAACTATAAATTGCTGTTGTTGCATATTACATGCAGAATTAAATGACATGCCAATCATACTTCTAGTAGTCCCAAAAGGTCACTGTAGGTCTTTGTTAATATTCAAAAAAAACATATGCCATACAGAAAACAGACATTTTCAAAAATATCCTTTGTTTTTGGTGGGACAATGACAGAGATTGTTTTGGCACATTGGGAAATGTTTAAAATTGTACAGTTGAGCCAAAAACATATTGCAGATATTTTAGGAAAGTTGCATTTTTTTCATGCACAACCTATATTGGAAAGAATGACATTCTAGTTCAGGCAGAGGGAGCAGCACTAAAGTAGTTTACCACCGGAGGTCTCTAATATTCCATTTAACAACTTTAATAACAATTAAATGACTGCATAAAAGTAATGCAGTAATAATTAACCAATCAGAATGGGCAGTTTGAAAATGAAGGCTAAGCCACATCAAAGCATTGGGGAAGGGCAAAGAAAGATAACGAATTATGTGGATGCAATATTGATGTGCTAGCCCATCATGCTATACCAAAAAGAGCCTAGAAACATATTATGTAATGGGATGTGGTTTGGTGCCCCTAAAGCACCCATACTGAAGAAGGGGAAAAAAATGATTTAAATTATCCACTAGTACTAATTACAGACTTATAGTAAGGGCGACCATGGTTGCCCCATTAGGGGCACCTAACATTTTGCCATATATTTAAAGGAGAGATTATGAATTGAATTTTGTTTATCAGTGACCGCACTCGCAGTATTGTGAAAGCATGCTTTTGCCCAGGAATACGGAAGGTTAGTGGTCGTGGAGATGTCATTTTCCAGTAGCAGCAAGCTCAAAAACCACTAATTGTTGTGTAGCATAGAGGCCACTATTTGATTCCATAGATTTTTAGTGCCCTTTTTTTGGTGCCCGTTTTGACTGCCAACTTCTACTTCTCCCCCTCACATTCCTCCTTCATCATTCCCTCTTCCTCCACGTCTTCCTCAACTTTTGACTTCTAAAAAAGTTAAAATTAGGGCTAGAAGTAGACTATACAATTTGGAGATTCCACTTCTAGTCCAGTTTTTACTTCTTAAAAGTTAAAAGTGGAGGATGAGTTGGAAGAAGAATGGGTGGTAAAGGAGGGATGTGAGGAGGAAAACGGCCACTTCTTTCCAATGCTCTTATTGACTTCTTAGGCTAAAGATTAATTGAAAATTACTTCTTTCTCACATGAGTTCGTTCGGGCTGCATCGCCAAAATGGTATTTTTAATGGGGGGTCATGACAGATTGGTATTTGTTTTGACACAGGCGACATTTAGGTATTTTTATTGGGAACCGGCGACGTTTTGGTATTTTTTTGGAAAAAAAGTGCAAATTCACCCAAAAATGTTCGCCGGAGAGAGAATCTTTGAATAAAATATGATTTTAAATAATTTACTGCCTTTATTGTAATTTCCTACCATTTTGTCCTATTTTCACCTCATTTAAAATTTGATGGGACTAATATTAATTGTGAAATCTGCCAAAAAAAAAGAATCCGATATATTTATTACAGTTAAAAGAGGGAAGAAGGTGGGCTAGGTTCTAAGAGAAGGGGGGAAACCGAGTGAGGAGAGGTAAGATTAAGGCAATTAGAGTTAAAATCAAACACCTCACTCATCAATTAATAGTTACAAATATATATGATTCTATTATTTTTTTGGTAGATTTCACAATTAATATTAGTCCCATCAAATTTTAAATGAAGTGAGCATAGGACAAAATGGGCTGAAATTACAATAACTGCAATAAATGATTAAAAATCATTTTTTATTCAAAGATTCCCTCTCCGGCGAATGTTTTTATTTGAATTTGCACTTTTATTCCAAAAAAAATACCAAAACGTCACCGGTTTCCAATAAAATTACATAATATCGCTGGTGTAAAAAAAAAAAAAAAAAAAAAAACACCAATCTGTCATGACCCCCCAATTAAAAATACCATTTTAGCGATGTGGTCGTTCTTTCAATTTACAATTTTTATAATAACGGACTACATCAAAATGATTTAGTTTTGGGTTGGGGATCCTTTTGGGGTTTTTCCAGCAAATCTTACCTGCTTCATCTCTGTCCACCATTATTTCCCCCAGTTCCAATTGCTAATTACATTTAGAAGTATAAGGCCCCTCTAAAGGAGCATGCTTTTGTTTGGACCCTGACATCGGCAAGGTTAACACTCACGATATGGTGCAGCGAAAAAGACCTGGACGGGCTATTTCCCTGGTGTGCTATGCCACGACACTAGTGAGATTTGTTGCATCATTCACTGTGATTTTGCACGATCATTTTGGAAGAGGCTTCTTCGCATTAGGGGAGAGTATATTATCTGCCCTCTTACCTTGATTCAGCATTTGCATGGAGTATTGGGTTTGGAAGGGAGAAGAAGAAAAAGGTTTTGTGGGCTATACTTTAGTGCCTTTGGATGGAACGAAACTCTCAAATCTTGTTTGGAGTTTCTAGACCTTTTGGTTTTGCTTGGGATTAGGTGGTGTACTTGGCATCTTTATGGGCAAAAGATGTAGGGGCTTTTAAGGGGGTTCCCCCTACTGACATCCAACGTCACTTGGGCAACTTGTAAGATGGTGGTGTTATTGTAATTAGACACTCTCTTTGAGGACTCCTTGTCCTTTTAGTTTGTAATTGTTACTTTCTATTATGAATAAACTTTTCGCTTATCTTTAAAATAAAATAAAGGGAAAATTTCACTCCGGTGACCAGAGATATTGTGATATTTCATTTAGGTGACTCGACGTTTGCATAATATTTAAAAGGTGACTTTCTTTTGAAAACACAGTCTTTTTCGATCATCGGAGATGTTAAAAGACCTGAATACCCCTATTTTATTATATGTATTTTGTGAAATTTGAAGACCAATTCTTACCAAAAGCAAAAAAAAAAGGACAATCTTTCAATCTCTCCCACTAATATCATATTTAAAGGAGGTCCAAAAAAAGGAGGTAAATAATTGTGTAATTTTCCTAATTAAAAATGCTAAAAAAAGCTTCTATAAGAAACAATGGTATTTTAGGCATAAAAACGTTTTGGTAATTGAAATATCTGAAAAGTCAGTGACACGTCAGCAACCAGTGACCGGAATTCCGGTTCAAGCCACCTATCTGAAAATAGTTTCAAAAAGAAGCCACCTCTTAGATATTATGCAAACGTCGGGTCACCTAAGTGAAATATCACTATACCTCAGGTCACTGGAGTGAAATTTTTCTCTAAAATAAAAAATGCTCAGTAAATGCTTTGTGCTTCTTCTTTTTTGTTAAGTAGCACAAAGTCAATTCATTTTCAATCAAGGATCTGCAATTGCAAGAGTAAGGATGCAAAGATTTGACTCCCTTATCCCAAGCTAGGCAGGAGCCTCCTGAGAGTATAGGTAATGGCATGATATCAACATATGGGACGAGTTCATTCAGTTATACCTATAAAAGGTATTAGGGTGCAACCTCCTCATTTTGCCTCTTTTTTGTCTCTCTTCTAAACTCGAGTTGTTTCTTGCATGTTTCATCCTCTCTTCCTAGTTCTTCATTTCCTTCCACTGTCTCAAGTAAAAGCCTCATACGATCAGTTAAGTACGACTACACCATTATCTGAAGCAGTGTGCCCTCTACTTAGGCCAACTCAGTCCATGAGTTAATTTAATTAAAGATAATCTTAGCAAGCATGATAAGTTTGAGTGTCTAACAGTACAACTCAAGGAAGAGCATTATATATAGACTGTCTAAGGTTAAATATGTTATAGGCGACTAACGAAACAGCTAGAAAACAGAACATAGAACACGTGCCACAATATTGAAAAATAAAGCAACAATAAGAACCAGCACCAATAATATATGTTCCCTGCCCTTTACCTTAAATGCATAGCGCAGAGGGTTGTGATCTTTTACTTCTTCTGCTAATAGAACACGGCCTTCTCCATCAACAACAGAAGCAGGTAGCATATCAAAAACAATAATATCCAAAAGTTTTGTATCAAAAGGGTCTCCTAGCAAGGCTAAGAATCCAGGTTTTAACACAGCCCAAACCTGCATAGAACTCAATTGTCATTAAACTAAAAAAACATATTGTTGATTATATACAGATCAAAGAACTATTATCTGCATAAAGCATCAAAACAAAATGCTAGATACTTCAAAGTCTATGGCTGCAACTGTCAACATTAACTCCAATTTTAAGTGTTTCCTCCTAAAGTCTTTTGCCATCAGCGCTTCTCATCCTCTGTCCTTGCACACTCCGGACACAACCCCTGTTTGTTGCTGCTAGTCTGCCATGATGAAACTCTCTCAACCCTCACAATGCTTATTTCAAGGTCCGTGTGTAGGTGTACGAGCATCTTAGACATGGTTCTATTGTTAGTGATCTGACTCGAGAAATACTTACAACTATTTTGATTAATAAATAGTTGCTTCGTATCTTAAAAAAAAGTTACTAATTATTGGATTGTTATTCAGTTTCTTACAACAACTATTTTAGATTGTTTAGATATTTAATTTTGTAACAATATCTGGGTTTGAGGGGGTGGTATATAAGTTGGACTTTGAGAAGGCCTATGACAGAGTTAGTTGGGGCTTCTTGGATAGAGTGTTAGAGAACAAGGGTTTTGGTCAGCGGTGGCGGAGATGGATTCGAGGGTGTTTCTCCAATGCTTACTTCTCGATTCTAGTTAATGGTGCTCCTAGAGATTGGTTCTCCTCCTCCCGTGGGCTTAGACAGGGTGACCCTCTTTCCGCGTTTCTTTTTACCCTGGTGGTCGATGTCCTTAGTCGGATGCTGGATAGGGGTGTGGAGCGGGGTCTGGTGGAGTGCTTTAGGGTGAGGAGGGAACAGGTGGCGGTATCCCATTTGCAGTTTGCTGATGACACCATCCTATTCCTTCCGTAGGGTGTGTACCATTCTGCAAATTTTTGAGGCTATCTCTGGGATGCGCATCAATTTATCCAAGTGCAGTTTGGCCGGAGTGAATGTGGCAGATGGGGTCTTAGATTCCTTTGCGTCCTATGTTGGGTGTCAGGTTCAAGGCTGGCCTCTTACTTATCTAGTGAGTTCCTCTAGGGGGTAATCCGCGATCACAATCCTTTTGGGATCCAGTGGTGTCTCGGGTAGCTTGCCATTTGGATAGATGGAAGGGTAGGTACTTGTCTTTGGGGGGGGAGGATTACGATTCTTCAGTCTTGTCTAACTAGCATCCCCATTTATTACCTCTCCCTCTTTAGGATCCCTGTTAGTGTGGTTGATAGGATTGAGAAGTTAATGCGTGATTTTTTGTGGTCTGGTATGGGGGGTGAGAAGAAGGACCACCTTGTGAGTTGGAGTAGAGTTTGTAGACCTAAGACAGAAGGGGGTCTGGGTATTGGTCGGTTGGTGTCTAAAAACATCTCTCTGGTGGGTAAGTGGTTGTGGCGTTTCCCCTTGGAAGTTGGGTCCCTATGGCACCGGGTTATCAGGAGCAAGTACGGCCTCCAACAGAACGGGTGGGACGCACGATCTGGCTGTCTTGTCTCTCATGCTGCTCCATGGAAATTCATATCCCAGGTATCTCATTTCTTCTTCCCTTTGGTCAGATATAGGGTGGGTAATGGGTTTCGGGTTTGATTCTGGGAAGATGCGTGGAAGGGGGACAATTGCTTTGCTTCCATGTATACTAGGTCCTTTCAACTGTCCTCCCTTCATGACGCACCAATCTCTTCCTTCTTCTCTACTGATGGTGGGTCTTGGGACCTCCATTTCCGTAGGCCTCCCCATGATTGGGAGATGGAGGAAATCACCGCTCTTATTAATGTTCTGGACTCTAGTGTTCTCACGAGCTCTAGTGACTCCAGGGTGTGGGTTGGGGACTCTTCGAGAGTTTTCTCTTGCAGATCCTTTCTTCAGCACCTTAGCCATCCACCACTATATCCTCCTTCCCCTTAGCCTCCTTTATTTGGAAGTCTAAGGCGCCCCTGAAAGTTCGTGCTTTTACTTGGACTTTGGTGCTAGGCAAGATCAACACCCATGATGTGTTGCAAAAGCGCCGACCTGGGTGGGCTCTCTCTCCAAGTCAGTGTGGGGAGACCTCCTCACACCTGTTTTTACATTGTGATTTTGCGAGATCCTTATGGCTTCGACTTTTGAGGATCAAAGGGGAGTGTTTAGTTACCCCTGCAGATATTGAACAGTTCTTGCAGATTCGTTTTGTGGGTTTGGCAGGGGTAAGGAGCGTAGGTTGCTTTGGCGGTGTGCTTATTTCGCACTCCTTTGGTGTGTGTGGCTGGAACAGAACTCCCGGGTTTTCAGGGGTATTGCTAATCCGACGAACTTTGTTTGGGACCGCCTCGTTTATATGGCCTCTCTTTGGGCCAAAGCGGCGGGGGCTTTTAAAGGGGTTCTTCTGATATTCAACGCCATTGGGGTGATTTGTAGTTTCCTTCTAGAGGACCAGAAGGACCTCTGGTCCTCCAATGTTGTAATATTTTACTGTCATTAATACAATTTTCTTTTATCAAAAAAAAAACAATATGAATTGGTCTAATCAAAAACTTTAGTTTCAAAGGTTTTTAAGGTAATTTGCTAGATATAACCACCTTTGATTGATGATCGAATTTTAATATAAACTTGATTGAAAGAATGACACAAATTTCTATTTTATACTCCCTCCGTACTTTTCAAATGTTTACAAACCACCAAAAATTAAGTACTTCTCAAATGTTTACAAACCAAATTTTACACACACTCCTCTCCATAATACCCTTCCACTATCTACTTTAAGCAATAAAAAATTCAACTATTATCAATCAACTTTAAAATAAAATGATTTTTTATTCCCTTCTTTTTCTCTCTCTACCCACCATCAACCATTCTTTTGAATTTTTTAATTTCATCTCTCTCTCAACCCATAATAAAATATCATTATCTAACACTCCTCTCTCATTGTAATTTTGTTAAACCATTAGGGGCATTAGTGGAAACAAAACCACCCTCTTTTGTTGTCTTAACTTTTGTGCCCAAATGGTTTGTAAACTTTTGAAAAGTACAGAGGGAGTAGTAAACTTTTGGCACAAGCTCGTCAATGATGAGAGATGTGGGCTGAAATGTTGATGAGGCAATAAAAAGTACTAATATACTTCTGTTACAAGAATGAACACCTGCTAAGGGGGGGTTTTTTCATTCACTTCAAATTACTGAAGCCTGTTAATGTGATGTAGAATAGCATATGTGCAATGGATGCATCTAGCATGAAGCTCCTTGAAGAAGAAAAGGAAACAGAAGGGATTAAGGCTAGTTTGAGGTTTCACCGAGCTTAAAAGAGAGCGGTGAACATGGCTTCAAATATTGGCCAATATGCATGTACTAAGCGGTACATATCGGTTTGCCTATACGCAAAATCCTACCACGCACAGGGGTGTCCGATACGGTCAATATGGCCATCAAAAGGCCAATACGGCCGATAAATAGCATATAAATGGTCAATGTAGCCGATATGGCCAATATCAAAAATTACGATGTGACGACTGCAACCGCATATGCTGCACCTATATCAGTGGGCTTCTGCAACATCATGCTTGTTACCCTGATCATGACCAATACCACGGTCTCAAATAATGGCGGTGACCTTGCTCATGGATGGAAATTAAAGGGCATGAGAGGCGTTGTGGGTAAAGATGGTGAAGAACTGAAGATATAAGGTTTCCCCTTTTGTGATTATTTTTATGTACTTTTGTTATAATCAATAATAGATAGATTTTAAAAGTATTTAATTCTAATTATGAGCCTCATTTTTCATTCACCGTAATTAATTACTTGGTTACGAAAGGGAGACTTAAACCCAAAAGTTAGTGTTTAGCAATAGAGCAAAGTTCGTGTTAAAATTCGCTTTTACCAATTTTCCACAAGTAAATATATAATCAGTAAGAGAAATTTGTATTAAAACAAAAATGAGGGTAATTAAAAGCTAAGAGGACAAGGAATCCTCAAGACTAGAGAGCTAGGTACAAAAAGAATCACTATTATATCACCCCAATGCAGCTGGATATTAGTGATAATCATCCCCCAAAAGGCCCCTAAGGCTTTGGCCCAAAGATAGCCCGAGTAAACCACCCGATTCCACACAAAAGTAGGTGGCTTACAAGTCACGGAAAAAATTGGGAGTTCCTTTCAAACCAAACGCCCCAAAGGATAGCAAAGAATGCACACCGCCACAAAAGCTTATTATCCTTACGCCTTCCAAAACCAACATACAGGCGCAACAAGTGCTGAGTAAGGCTGGGACGACAAATGAACCAATTTTCCAAATTTTTAAGGCACCAATTTTAAGTTACTATATTAAGTAAATTTTCTAGTATTAAATCTCTTTATCTATTACAAGAATGATAAAGACTGTAGAGGAGGACATGGATTGAACATTTAACTTGTGCCAAGATGTTTAAATTGTACAATCTATAGGCAGGTAAGTTGTTTGAAATTGAAATTTTGAATTATTTTGAATCTATTTTAATTGTAAACAAAACTGATAAAGACAAAGGTAAAGACTATGCGGGAGGTATGTGGAGGGATTTAACCTGTGGCAAGACCTTTACATTTTCACAATTTATAGGCAGGTACATCGTTTCACATTGAAATTCTATTAAGCTCTTTACCAAAAATTTGTATAGCTTTTCCAAAATAAGCTTCTGGGCCTCAGCTATGTAGTTGAAAAGGTTGTTTATCAAACAATATGATTAGTTTTCTTGTTTACCCGGTCGGATCTTCAGTCATGCTCTATAAAGGTAAATTTGTCCAAAACGTTCTTTACAAAATATGTCTATGAATACCGCTAGACGCTTATTTTCCGGAGGCAAAAATAAAGAATTAAATAAATAAAGAGCATGTATTCCCTTGGCCCATTAGGCAACAGAACACGTTCAGATGCACGGAGTTGAAGAATAGACGTAATATCAACATGTAATACATAAATCAAATAGTACATTCAATAAAATTTCAGTACTCAAAAAGAACCAGATTGAGTTTCTAGAGAGAACTATCTCACCTTTTGCCAATTATCATTGCACCAACTAAACAAATTGCATGAACAACATTTTCTATGATCATCATCTCTGTGGATTTTCGGTAGATGCTTCACCATGACATAATCTTCTTTAAGTTTGGGGCCATATTCAGGTGAAAAGGATAATCTAGATACCTCCAAGAATCTACAAACCTGTACCACATGTGATTGAAATCTTCTACATGTTCCAAAATCAAATCGAAAAAGTAGAGACAAAGCAAATAAAGATAACATGAAACGACCTTCACGTAAATCTAATCTCTAGATGCCACTTCAGCCAACACCTTTAGAATTCAAAAAGCATATGCATAATGATTCATTAAGGACAATTGTAGTTTTGGGTTTTCTGAAATCCTAGTAACCTACCTTACCTATGTTACTCGGACTCGGCTACAAGTGACAGACATGATAGGTGTCTAGATGTTGGACTCACCATATTCAAAGATTTTTGCAAATTTTTCGCTTGAAATGAAGTATCAAGTGTCCATACCCATGTTGGAGTATCGAGGACCCGACATGGGTACTTGAGTTGGAATGAAAGGTGGTTTGGTTACAATTTATATCTATGTGAAACTAGTTATTTATTTAGAACGGGTGTAATATGTTAGTGTGTAGCTACTTTTATGTGAAGAAGCATTTGTCAAATTACTTTTCTGGACATGTTAATGATCATGACTATATTAGTTAATAGAAAATCTGGACATGATCGAATAAAGATGGCTAGAAAATAGAAAATCTTACTTGGGGTTCCACACTGGGATGTTCTGGAGTATTATCTTTGGAGTTGAATATGTACAATTTTAACTACATTATGGCTAAACTATAAGATTACAAGTTTTTTTTTTTTTTTTGGAAAATGGTAGTCCATCTCCCAAAAGGAATGTCAATGTGACATCCTTGGAACAAACACAATACAACAAACTGTTGGATATAACCATACAGTTAGACTTAAGGACATGATCAAGTGTTGATCATGCTACAAGCTAAGGTACAACAAGCCTGGTAATCAATGAGATTACAAGTTAATTAGACTATATTAGTTAATCATTTAGCCTTGTAGGCCTTATCTTTGAGGTCCACGATGGTCATACACCTGCTAGCTTGGTATTGGGTGTGACATGTCACTTCAAAAATATACTTGAATATTGCCTCTTTTCATTTTTTAAAATTAATGCAAGCTTGGGTACACCTATCTAACTGTTAGATTACCAATTCATAGATGATTTTAGCAATTAGGATGATTTTAAAATTCATAGGTAATTTTTTTACAGCTTATAGTATTTTTATAAAATTCCCCTAAGTTGTAAAAAAATTACCTCTAAGTCTCTAAAAATCACCCCTAAAATTGCTAAAAAAACAGCCCTGGATTGGGTCATCCAAAGATTAGATGGTTGCACAAGAGTGTTACTCTAAAACCAATTCCTTGGAACTTGAACTAAAACCAAAAAGGAACCTAAAGACTTAATGGACATAGAAATAAGTTCATAACATGGAGTTGCCAAAATCTATATAGTTTTGAAAATTAGCAGCAATGCTTGCATAGCTCAGACTCAAGTACTCTCATAAAGTACAATATGATACTAATAAACATTGAATTTTGAAGTCTCGATGAAATTTAAAAAAAAAAAAAAAACAAAACAAAAAAAGATGTGTGTAACTGAAGGAGACGGACTTGCTAAATTATCTCCTCCTAAATATCACAAGTTAACAATGAGTAGAAAAGTAGTACAAAACAATGCTGTTAGCAGTTATAGCAGAAAGAAGCCAATCATACCTCTCGAGAATTAACAATGTGCAGGTTGCCTAAGAAGTGATTCAAATACCCTTGCATGGCCTGCTTCGCTCTGTCCGAAATCGAGTGTTGCCTACCTAAGGCTGGACGAATAACTGGAAGCGCGGCACTCGATGGAACATCTCTAACCAAAATGTCAACCGCATATTAAAGGTGCTCCAAGGGAGAAGCAAGCAAAACGAGGAAAAATCTTAAGTTAGCATGAGAAACTATCTTAAGAAATAAGAAATGACAAGGGAGCATACATTTCACAACTAGCAAGAAAATTTATCCTAACAAATGATAAGAGCGAGCTGACACCTGTTCTTAGCACTTTCATCAAGTTGCAATGGAACAGTTTCGTCTTCAGCTTCATCATCCTCTTGCATAACAGGCGTATGATCTCCTATTCCAAGGTTTTGAAGCCATTCTTTAACCTTAATGTATTATAAAATGTAAGCTAAATCAAACCCCGCAGTCTCTGTGTATACAAAGAAATGTGCTAAATTGAAGGAGGAGGAATATTTGAAGCCACCAGAACGTCAACGGTCAGTTGCTAAAGGTTTATTTATATAATAAGGAAAAATTCAGACACACCTGTTCCTGCTTCTCATGAATTTCCTCAATTATTGCACGTTTCTTCAATGCAAAGTGCAAATACAACACTTGTGAAGCCTTCTTCCGTAATTGCCATTTGAACTACCATCAAAGAATCCCAATAGTGGGATGTCAGTTTACAGATATGAGAAGTAACAAGAAGTTTACATGAGTCATCTAGTAATCAAGAGCAGCATCCCATTAGATGAGGAAAAAAGTTTCAACATTGAACTTTCAACTATGAAGTTATTTTATATCAGGAGCGCTTGCCTCTCCCCTTCCCCCCCCCCCCCCCACTCCCCTCCCCTCAAGCCTCTTTCTTTCTTGTCATCACAAGATATGTAACTTATAGTAGCTTATACTGGTCTAGAGGCTTTTCCTTTCCCCCCATTATATAGGGAAGGTGGAAATTGTTCAGGGTCATGGATCATCCATAGTAACTGATCAACTTATCTATATACTCTATTTATTCCTACTCCTCATATATCAAAGAGGGTGAGAAGCGTTCAGGTCATGGATCGTCCATAGTATCCTAAAGTCAACATGCTTTGCCAAGCCATCAGGCACTTTTTGAAGGCCCAACAAATAAGGATATCAACAAAATAGCTAAATGCTTTTCAAAAACTTTCAGGCTGTATGACATGGTGTATCGTGCTGTACGACATGGTGTATCGTCTACGTAAATTTAATCCATTTTCAACTTCAGCAACCTCCGGAAAATTGCACTTGCAATGAATAGAAGGAAAGTGACACGCCCAAATAGAAGGTAAAGGATTGTAAGGCGCCAAATTACCAAATGGGTATTTAAAAATGCCCCCTCTTACTACATGGGTATTTTTAATCACGCCGGTGCCATTTAGATATTTAAAATGAATAAAAAGTGCATATACACCCTTTTTAAAGTTTTCTGGTGGGAATCTCAAGCCAACATTTTAATACTCCCTCCGTTTTTTAAAAATCTTTACGCCTTAACTTTACAAAGTTAAAGTTTTCAAACTTTGACCATTGATATATAAAAAAGCATAATGATTTTCAAAGTAAAAATAATATTTTTGGATTTATCTTAACTAGTATTTTCATAAAATCAAAATTTTATAAGTTTTCGAGTTTATATAAATACAATTATTCATGGTCAAAGTGTCGTCTTGAAGACCGTGCAAAATCAGGGCGTCAAGATTTTTCAGAAAGAGAGGGA
>BSSO01003881.1:0-15533 GCA_030267885.1 Mesembryanthemum crystallinum
ATTTAATAATTTGCTTCTAAATATTTAATAATGTACTGTAATTATTATTTTTGCTTATTTTTGAATAATTTTATATTATTATGTCAACATATTACATATGCATCTTGTTTCAAAGAATAGTCTAAAACGCATCCTAATCTAGTTGTTTGAAATGACAACTAACTAGTTTACTTGTGAAATCCTTGTTATTTTCTAAATGTTTAAATGAAGACCCTTAATTAACTCGCATGCTGAAATCATTGCTTTATTTGCGATCAATATAACTTTAGACACAATTTTGACACCCTTTCATCACTTTTCCAATCAAAATCTTGAGTTTTTCTGAGAAGTCATAGAGATCCTCTGTCTCATTCTATATACCACATTCATGTCTCACTAAATCCAAAACAGACGATTTCTCACAATATGAAAAGAGTGTGAAAAGCAAAGGGAAAAAGAAAAAAAAGGTTAAGATAACAGAAAACTCTTGTAAATAATTCATTTCCCATGGTTTGTACTTCTATTTTCTTAAGAAAACAGTTAAAATTAGTCCAAGATTTATGAGCCGTCAATATAGTTGGGCGGGCAAAGAGACACAACAATCGTAGTCATGGACAAAAAACCATTAGGCCAGTGACCAAACGAAACGCATTGACCATGCTCAAACTCTAGTATTTAAAGTGATGGGGCCCTTTTTTTTTGCCAACATTCTACAGTTGGGAACAACAAACTCTCTCTAATTCTCTCTCTCAGATATTTTTCGTCCGCCATTATTGTTGCCGCTCGATCGCTCGACCTTGCAGCAAATGAAATTTTCAATAAATTCACACACTCTCTCTGTTTCTCTCTCCTCTCTTGGCACTTCGATCGCTGAGGATTTTGAAGCTGGCTTCAGGTGAGTTATATGTTGCTTAATTTTGAGTTGATTTCTCCTTCTTGAAATGCGGTCATCAATGAATTATTTTTTGTTTATGTCTCATTCTTGTTATCTGTTTGAATGTAATCTGGAAATGAACATTTTTATTGTATTGTTATTCTGTTGCTGCAATTGTTGCTTGCGGTTATAGTAATGATCGATGATAAGAGAAATTTTTCAAATTGTGCTTTGTGTGATCAAGATCCTTTCATTTAGTAGGAAAGATTCTAGAGTTTATAGTTAAACCCTAATCTAAATGCGTATGTGAATACTTTGCCGATTGTCAAAAACTAGACCAAAAGCAAGTGAGGTACGGGGTTATTGTAGCAGAAAGCAGTTTACAAAACTTGGGAGGGTGGAGATTTCGAAGAATTTTGTCGTGTTACATCAAAATGTCTTAGCAATAGTGGAATTTGTAACTGCACAAGAGGTACAAGTTTTGAGGATCTCCTGTGAGGGAGACTGGGAGGGTAAAGAACACTCGAAATTGGGGGAGAAGGTTATGTACATTACTGAATAATCCATTGGTACAGAAGTCTGCTAATTCATTGAATTTGATGTTCATGTTGGATGAGGCCACTCCTACATGAGTCTGAATAACGTTGATTTGCCAATTTTGTAGGGTTCTGTGGTGAATTTTAGGTTTATTTTAATTATTTTGTTTTTCATTTTATATTGTTAAATACCTCGGAACATTTGGCTAGCATTGAAAACGACCCGAATTAACTAGTCCATTTGTCCCAAAATAATCGCCACTATACCAAAAAATGTTTCTTCAAGATAAAAACCTTTGATGAATGATATGGCATGAGGGTCAAAACTAAAATTTTACTGTGGAATATAGTTGACAATTTGTGGCTTGGCCCAGAACTGAAAAAATGGCAATTGTTTTGGGATAGAGGGTCATAAGTGTCAAAACATTGAGGTGTATTCTGATATATAGAGCTTATATTAAGTTACTAAAACCATGGAGTAAGGTCTCCCCATTTCTTTTCATTTCCTTGTTTTCTTGGTGTACTGGTATGGTAACTTGTTGTATCCTGAGTGTGCATAGGATTATAGGATTTTCTTGTAGAATATGTCTATATCGCAATTTCATAAATTTGTGTCGAGGGGATAACTGCTGATTCAGTTGACGTTATTCCAGGATAATATTCACACGCACCTCAGATGACATTGCTGGAAATTGAGCTGCAATGATAAATTTGGTGCAGTTCTTTCTTGCCCTTTTTGACTGTGGGCAAATTTATGATCTTCACTTCTTAACATTACCCGTAGTCCTCAGGGCTAGGGAGCTTTCTCTAAAATTTTATACAGTCAGTTGAATTTGATTCAGTAGGGGACTTTCACAAGTATTTCTGAATGGAGGGTCAAAGGGGTGGCTCAAGTCCTGCTACAAATTCTAAATTGACCTGTATTACTTCTCGAAAAAATGCATCTGCAATTGTTTCCATGCCGAAGACTATCATACAGGAGTCTCTTAATCGTAGAGGTTCAAGGGGTCATATGATAGGGGGAATTGGTGGTGATGTAGCAATATTTTTACTGAAAGTTGCTGCTTTGGAAACTACAAGGAGGCTTTCAAGAGCAAAGTGCCCATTTGCATGGCGTACTCTTCAAGCATGTCAAATGCTATGTTATCCACCATTTAAATGGGTCCAGAGATGGGCACCGCTCAAGAGCTTGGTGCAGGGTATGCAGGTGAGTCTCTCTGCAATTCACAAAACACTTAGTCCATGTGCAGAAAGCTAAGAAGATATGTAATTATCATAGAGTTTTCCTATATTATCTTACAGTTTGAAGAATGTTTACCTTATTTGTTCTTTCTGGCATTGTTGGTTATATTCTTTCTTTCAGATGCTGTCACGGCCGCTATTGGTCCTCTCCATAGCAACAGCTTTCTATGAAAAATCTGAGAAGACGGATGCCTCTGATGATCGCAATGTTTCTGATGCATGCACAGACTTAGATAAAGAGTCATCCTCTGCACAGCCTTGTGTTGATGCAAGGTAAAAAAAAAGCATGTCTCTTTTTCATATCTCCCCTTTGTTCTCTTCTGATGCTTGGTTTGAGGTCACTTAGTTTGCTGGCATCTGCCATTCCCAGAGTTCACGTACTTTTTCTTTTGCTATTTCCCCATGCACTGCTTGTGCTGTATCAGTTTCTTGTTTGTATATGGGTTGTCTTAATTACAGTCTGTTGCTTTGCTGCAGGGATTATGATGAATTTTCTACGTGTCCATCACCGGAGAATTGGTTGCTTAAACTTTATGAAGAACTGGAAAAGCAAAGGATCAGCTTACCAGAAAGGTGATCAGTTAGCATTTGTCAAGGACTATGATCAACGTGCGTGACAACAATTTTAGTACACATCTTAAAAAGTGTCTAGATGTTATAGTCCTTCTCTTGCAAGGAATTTTAACCCTGATAGTGCTTCCATCATTACAACATTGTTTTATGATTTCTTCCTCTTAAGTCTTAACAAGTCTTACTATGTATTGAGATGTTATAGTCCTTTTCTTGGAAGGAATTTTAACCTAGTGCAGTAAAGTATGAACACTTTCCCTGCTCAGTTTGACCAGAAGTCTTCCAAAAGAAAACCCTATGCCTTTTCTGGTAAACAATACATAGCTAAGTGAAAAACGAAAATTAAACTAAGACCAGGATTAACCAGAGAGCTAACTAGCTATCAGGGGTTAGGATATCACAGGATTTACGAGAATGAGCTTTTAGATTTCATTAATATATGTGAGAACGGTGTTCTTGCATACATGTCATACCGAGTTTCATGAGTTTCTATATATGTTATTATGGATGTTGTGTTATATATGAGTCCATATCATGGATTAGTTGTCTTTGGAATTTCTGGACTATTATACTGGCTAGATGATATGCCAGGAGCAAATGAGTGGTCACAATCATTATATCAAACAATGCTGAAATGATTGGTTAGGAAATCCTTATCACATAAGTGCATTAACTTTTTGATTAACCATAACTTGATGAGAAACATTATATTTTGATAATGTTGGCCTCATTAGTTCTATTCAAACCCCTGGTATCTTGCATAGAATTAACTTGATGCAGCAAATAATGGAAAATTCTCCTGTTCAATGAATTATGTAAAGTTTGATTGAAAAATAAAGCCAAAAAAAAAAGCACCAAATTTCAGGCTCGTGGAAAGCCATGAGTGCTGACTGAAAATTGGTGGTGTATGATGTTCCAGGATCAATGAGAATGAGCTTCGAAGATTCTATAAGGCTGCAGACGGAAATTTCTCATGCTTGCTTTCATCAATTAAGAAAACAATTCGGTGGAGGGAGACGTACAATATTCTCTCTGAACAG
Source organism: Mesembryanthemum crystallinum (assembly GCA_030267885.1). Classification (NCBI taxonomy): domain Eukaryota; kingdom Viridiplantae; phylum Streptophyta; class Magnoliopsida; order Caryophyllales; family Aizoaceae; genus Mesembryanthemum; species Mesembryanthemum crystallinum. The sequence continues at coordinate 4,242 of BSSO01003881.1, forward strand.
GAACTAAAGGTGTGGTCAAATGCAGTATTCTGGCACGGGTATGACACGAGAGACAGACCTTGCCTGATAGTACGTGTTGGGTTGGCTTGTACCAGTCTTCCAAACCATGATAGACCACGATTTGCACAAGCAGTTGGTAAGACTTTGTTCTCTTTTATGATTTCGATGGACTCTCCTTTTCTCTTTCCCCTTCTCTGTGGTTTGAGGACTCATAGATAAATATGTTGAAGTTATTATGTTATAATATTCTTAATCAGGCTGTCAAATTTTTATACGTTGTTCGGTCAAAAGCTAATCACCTGTATTATAGTCCAACCCCACCCCCCAATCTCCCGTGTGGTCTTTTGGAAATATCACTCTGATAGTTCTTGTTGGGAGCAAGGCTGCCTCATTTTAACCTCGTAAACCCCCAGAGTGAGGAGTGTTGTTGCAGACTTGCAGTATTATTTATGGTGTTGAATTGTCTCCATTCCCTCGTCAAGAAGTTGATGGTCATACTTATCTCGTTGCTATTCTTGAGGCAAATTCAGTGTAAAGTCTGCTGATGGGGTATGTGAATGTGCTCCATAACAAAATGCATGCTGTACAGTTTGCTTCCTTAGTGATGTTGCTTTGTGTCAGCTAAGTAAATAATTTATATCATTTCACTTTCCATGGAGTATAGGTGTCTTTTTCTGAATTGAAGTAAACACTAAATCCATCCCCGTTCTTGGTTGTGAGGCAATTTGTGCCTCCTGATAGTCATGTGAAATGAGCACATGGTTAGATATGTAATAGACTTGCGGGGCTGCTTTTAGTTAGCTTCCTAGTGGTTGGAAATCTTTTATCGAGTTCCTGAGAAAAAAATTGTGGAACATGATATGGAGACATCGATTGCTTGTGCAGTTTCTCAGATGGAGCATGGCATCCTGCATCTGGCTAATCCTGAAAATCCTCAGATTATGGTGTTGGTGGATTGTGAAGGGCTTTCTCCATTTAGAATTCCAATGCAAATGTTGAGATCTTGCTCCCTGCTTTTTCAAGATCACTTCCCAAACTGTCTTGGTGGTTTGTTTGTCATACGACTTCCTCCTGTAGTTCGGGTGATGGCACAGACTTTAATGAAGGTGAGCTTTGCTTCAACAGGCTCAGAGTGCCATTTTATCTTTCCTAACTTATCTCTTTGATTTACATTTGCTAAAGAAGCTTAAGATGGATTATATCTTTCAGGTGCTGAAGCCTGTCACCCGGCAAAAGTTGAGATTTATTGGGGACAAATATAAGGAGGTTCTTTCTCAGTATTTTGATGAGCTTCCAGCATGTCTTGGCGGTAAATGCATATGTGCAACATGTTCAAGTGGCAGTTCCTACAATACTCATCATTTAGCTTCTATAGAAGTGGCAAATGACCCCCAACTGACTGCAGATGGATTTATTTACGAGGATACTGCATTTCGTTCTCTGAGATCTGAGATCGATATGTATCCTAATGTTGACCAGGTCTTGAGAACTGGCATGATTGGAATCCTCATGTTTTGTGTGCTTATTGCTTTCCTAGCGGGAATGTATGACCCTGAAAGCCGCCCAAATATGTTCCCGTAAGGTAAGAGTGGATTGTAAATTTTGGATCTGCTAGGCCTTTTTATTTGCAAGAGGATACCTGCTTGTTGCATGATTATTTTCAACAACTAGATGAGTCCTGCTTCTAATACTCATACTGTAAGATAACTGATTTTGGTGACTATTAGCTTGTAAAAGTAAGTCAACAGTTTGTGTTATATAGTACACCATATCGTAAACCAGAACTCTCCCCTATCCTGACCACCCCCATCCCAGAGAGCATGCCTGTGTACAAGTTTTGACTATAGGAAGCATCATTGACACTAAATCTTATGCTGAAGTTTTTCATAAAACTATACTTACCACAGTGCCTGACTTGTTTTGAGATATGAGGTTTAAAAGAAGAAACAAAGTAAAAGAAAACGTGTTAGGATTTCCTTTTGCTAATCAGTTTAGCATATCATTGACTTTCTTCTGGAGTTCTCTGCATTAGTATATTTAAAGACCTTTCTTTGCTCATCTCTTTACATGTAATTGTGGGCTTTTTTTTTCCCTGCTTGACACAATTTCTTTAATGGTGGGTGGTCTATCATTTTGGAGCATCAGATATTGTTTTATAGGATGGATCTAGAGGAAGCATATGTACAATGGCAATATTCAAAGACATTGAATGTCCAACTAGTAGACAACTTTTTGGTACTATCATTATAATAGTTTCCTAGGGTAAAAGNTTAGTACCAACTCAAAAGCTCCTCATGTGAACTTTAAACACCTGTTTATGGTACTGGCACTTGGGATAGCTTAAATTAGACCGTAAAATAGAAAGTTGGCGGGGGAGGGGGTAAAGCAAAAGAAAAGGATGGATGGAACTCTCTAGGAAGAGCAAATTCTAACTAAAATCCGTGGGTCGTATTTTTTCCTTTTTTGTCCCTTCGTGTCTTCCCTCTTAACAACACAAAGGAGATTGACACACTTTCCCTTTCTCGCTCTCGTTTTTTTTTCCTTTTGTTTTGGAATCTGGGGGGGAGAGTCAAAGAAAGGCTCATAGGTTAATACTCCAGAAGATGTAACAAAATTATATACTTTTGGGATCTGTTACATATAAGGCTATGAGAAGGCTGATTGATTTGTAGAGGTCTAAACTTCATTTGGAGGATTTATTCTTTAATGACTGACCCTGATGGTTGGTTGCACAAAGGTTCAAGCTGTCTTGTTAAAGCTTGAGTACTTTGGCTGGTATAGGTTATCTTTCTTACTTATCCTTCACACTTTAGAAACCAGAGTGCTGGTGCTGAAACTAGCAGCCATGATGCTTTATAGAATCACAGAATTGATTACTTTCTTTGACCTAGTTGCCTCAGAGGAATAAGAAGAAAATAGAATAAAAGAAGGTCAAAAATGGATGACTAATCCTCTTTTCTGTTGTATGCATCATTTTTTCCCTTTCTTACTTGTTTATCTTTCTTTAGTCCTTTGTCACAACTTGAACATTATTCTCTTTGTGACTTTAGTTAAATGTTTTTGTTCCAAGCTATAGCCAGTTTCAAATTCCCTCGGGTGGGGGCAGAACAAAACGGACTTTGTGACTTTTTATTGATTAGCCTCTAGCGCAGGGTGCGTTTCAAATGTGTAGGTGACTAATGATTTTTTTTTTTTGGTGGTTTGGTGTCCACTTGCTGTGGAATTCTCTTTACCGTTTCCTTGTTAAACAAATCTCTTTGACATGTTAGTTTGTCATCATCGTTATCATTCAGGATCCAAAAGAATAGGCTGCATCAGCATTAAAGTTGAGGAAGATGAATTCCAGTAGTATTTTTAAGCATTTAGTGATAATGAACAAGGCAAAGGATCATGAACTATTTGTGCTTGCCAATGTATTGAAATTGTTTATGTGAGCCTGTTTCCCTTGAGTTTAGGATTGATCGTGCACCTTAGAAATTTTTTCTCTGTGATTTTTGTATTGCTAAAATTTGAATGACAAGGACGATTTTGCTCTGCATTACTTTCTTTATTTTGTTAGAAGTATTGTAATGACTGAAGTATGTTTGACGTGTATTTAAGCTGCCAAAATACATATTCTACATGGATACATCAAGGTAAATAGGAATTAGATTAACAGAGATATGTTGCATATGGAACAGTCAGTGTGTTCTGTTTTCTTGTGTTACCCATTCACCTTATTGGGTGGTTGGAAAAAGACTCCCTTTGAAATGTGGGTTGGTCAGCTAGAAATTAGACTTGAAAATAACATTACCAATACTTGTTATGTGCTTGAACTATTGGGCACACCAAATGAAAANGTTAAGCTTAAAAACAGTAACATTAACGGAAGCTTCTCTGCGAAGCTATTTCTCTTGTATGAAGTTTGTCTGTTCTCGCAGACATCTTAATCTATTCGGAAATCTAAGGATATGGATTCATGTAGCATGCGTGTGATTAAGTGATCAATGTGGCATTAACAAAGATTTGGATTGTTAATGGAGTGTCTCAGAATATTTTATATTCGCCTTCTAACACGCAAGGATTTCACTTTTCCTGATTTTTGTTCTTCCGTTCTCATTCACTTTTGCAGGGCAACTACATTGGTGTCTGATGACCCTTCAGAATCTGAACAGATAATGGATCCCATCTCAAGTCTTAACATCAGGGGACTTACGTGGCCCACTTTCAGTATGTGATCAAAACTTCTCCACTTTTGTTCACCTTTTATGTGCATGAAGCCTGTTATTAGTTGCCATACGTGCACCGATTGAAATTCTAGGAAATATTCTCTGGAATCACTACTGTATATTTTGTTTTATCAGTATCAGCGTATTTGTTTATTGTCTAGTACAACAGTATGTGATTCAAGGAAATGGTTATGATATCTTTTGATTTTTGACGTGGAATACTAGTGAAATATAAAGATGGTTGGAATCATAAGAAGCTTTCCCCATTGGTTTTTCAAGATTTTGCCTACCCTTTAAGCTTATCTTATCATAATCTAAGTTAGGTTAGATAACTTAGATTAGAGCTCACGTGCAGTATACAGCCTTGCACCTTCATAATGGCCTGTTGATGACTAGAAAGGCTCCTGCTAATTTTTTGGTCATAACCAAGTATTAGTGCTTCTTACTACTTTGAAACGACAGGCGGCTGCGAGTTCTTACTCTCTTTACATTGCCTCCAATTTTCCATTGACCACCCTCTTACTTTGCGGTTTTTATCTTTTCTTTTCTTTNGTGGAAGTGGGTTACAATGCATGGACACTGGAGATGGTCGGATGGGTTGTTGACCATATGCTAATGCTCTGCTCAATGAATGAATATGTATTGGGAAATGGTTTAGATGGTCAAGTTTGGTTTATTTCACATTCACCATCAACTCTGTCTCTAGTGCGATCTTGGTCATTCAATATTGCTCAAAGTGCGTAGTAGTACTCAATACTATAGTAGTTTTATATACTCTCATGTTTTGTTTGGGAATTTTGCGTTTCATATACTAGAAAGAGGGAAAGAAATTGAGTCCATTTGGGGAACACACTTTAGAACCAACCTGATTTCTGTACGAGGAGGTCGGGCCTAGCTCAGACCCGACCCGAGGCACGAGTCGGGTTTTTTGGCGTCGGATCGTGCCCGTGCCCAACATCTAGAAAAAATCACTAAATCAATTAGTCGCGCCTTGTGCCTGCGTGGGCGGAGGTTCAACCCTGCGCAACACAAGGCATGAACTACCATGCTTGTGTTGCGTCGTTGAGGAGTATCCGGTTTAGAGGCACGACCAGATGACATGCTTAGTGGCGTTGGCACTACAGACTTTCAAAAAAATTGAATCTCAGTTTCTTTTATTAGGTTTGATACGAGGAACCCACAACCATTGGGTCATTGAGTGTGCAATACTTAAATCCGAGTATATCCAATAGCTTGTAAACGATATACACCATGCAAGTGAATCCATGACCTTTATAAAATCTAATCCCACGACCAAACTCCACTACACCTAACTGAAAATCCAAAAACTGTGAACCAAAAGTTGAACTACAAAATCCAAAATTTTCAATTCCATACAAAATTTTTGGTCCAGTTAATAGAAAATTTGATTACTTCTATGATATTTTCAGGTCCTCTAGTCGATTTTTCAGTTATAACTCCTAATATTTTTGAACAACATTAGGAGTTAGGTGAACCCTAATATATTCATGTAAACTAAACTTTATTTCTAAGAAAATCGATTGAAAATCAATCCTTTTATACAGTATCTATCTTTATCTTGTCTTAGTGGTTACTTTATGTTCCCAAATGTGATTGTTGAACCAAACACACCTCAAATATCCTCACAGTATCAGAACAGGCCCAACACTATTTCAGGTATAGGACCATTGAATTGTCACTTCTTATAGAATGGCTGACTAATGTTCCATCTTCTTAATGAATCCCCATTCAAAAATACTGTGCGGGTCGGTGGTGCAATGAGGATGGTCATGGAGGCTGGAATGGTGGCATTTGCTCCTATTAAATTCAGATGCATTAGAACTTAAGACATTGTTCAAAAATATTGTAGCTGATTCTTTAGCAAAGATTGATATCAGGATATAGTAAATTGATAACATGGTTGCTGAAAGTTTTTAGATGTAGATAAGAGTAAAACTCATGCTATTAGAGGTGTTCAGCCTTTAAGAGGAGTGATGACTGATGAGATTAACATTGTAGATTCATCAATATTATTGCTCAATCATTTTCCGGTTAGACCCTTGTTTTTCAAATAATCTGCCAAATGTGGTAAAACAAATCTTTGATGATTATGATTCTATTTGCCTCATTATTATTTTTCTGAATCCGTCAAAGTCTCTCACCTTACCGTGTTAGAAAATGAAGTGTTGAGGGCGGGGAGGCGAGGAGGAGAGCTATATGATGTCCATCTCCCTCAAAATTTAAATTAGTCGAAAAGAAAAGGAGAGAGCGAAAGAGAGACAAAGACACTGATCGAGGGAAATTTGTTGAAAACTTGACAAGGGAGCAAAATATCAGCAATGGATTAATGGTAGTGAGTCGTCATACCATTGCTGTCATCTGCAGTATCTTTGATGCAATTACTTTGTGCAGTTGCATCTCTCTTTCTGATTTCTAATTATTAGAAAACGAAAACCTGTTGAACATGCAGTGTTAGGTTTCTTGATCAACCTGATGTTTATGCTGTGGTTTTCCTTAGTAGAAGTCACTATCCTGTATCACTGACCACGAAAACAAAATCCAACGAAATTTCTTTTGTTTGAGAAGGCAAATTACACGCAAAATAACAACAGTAGTAATCACAATTATTGTAGTTAATGATTCTTCATTCTTCTCTATATTTCTTTCTAACTTCATTATCATCGGCTAAAAGACTATTAGGCCGAAAATGATAGTAGCAACTTGCAAATCTACCTGTAATTCTCTCTGTTAATCAAATCATATTCTGAGACTTTCTACGAGTTATAGATGCAGACTTCAGAATATTTGTAACAGAAGGGCATATTTATTTATTTTATTTATTTATTTATTTATTTGGAAATATTGATATATACTCTGCTTTTAGTAATTTAGCTCCCCATAACACAAAAAAGGTCAGGTGACCAATAGTGGGAGGTTGATGACGCTAATTGTTGAGTATGGTACTTTAATATTTGTTGTTAAGTGCGTCAAAGTTGATTATATGTTGACCCCCAAAAAAGGATTAGTGAGAAGAATAATGGCATTTGTGATCTCCTTTTGCCTATGCACTTACTAATAAGACGACTTCTCAATCTTTTTCTTTATTCCCCAAGCATGGGAAGGCGGTTGATTTCAATGGGATACACATGTGTTTTGAATCTGGCTCTTGCTCTATATTCCAAGCTCAATCGGCTGGCATTTTCTCATCATGATCGTGAAAAAAATACTAAATCTTTACGGTAATTGAGACATCACAAAAAAAATTATCCGCTTGTCTCATGTATGAGGCGTATTTTCAGTATTGTTTTTTTTTTTTCTACACCAGTATAACTTTTACGATGAAAGTGTTACTTTCTCTTACTCCGTACTACTTCTCTTGATCTTGTATGAGGCATACTCTCAGCACCAATATTTTTCTGCGCCAATACCACATTCGTATTAAAATACTATACCACTTCACTCTAAATTCCAATACCATATGTCTCATGGATTAAACCACCTCAGGCACTGAAATTAAAACGACGTATTTCAAACCCAGGTTTCTGATAACAACCCTAAAAGACTTTACCAACTGATTTATCTGCTAACCGTGATATAAGCTTAACTTAGGGCTACATAGGTCCCCCTTGATATTTTTAGTTTATTGATGCTGGATCTTATGAGCTAAAATAAAAGGGACCTTTATGACAATAATAAAGTATGTTAAGAGAAGCGCAATAGTGATACCATTATATTTTCTTCCCCAACTAGCATACTTTTAAAACATAACAGAAAGGAACAAGAGAAAAAAAAAAACAAGAGTATCTTAGTGGCTGGGGCTCACCTTAGATTCACAATTAACAATTTATCCGTTTAATTTTGGGAGTTAGGTCTTAGCTCATTCTGGTGGCATCAGTGATGACTCTGCAAAGAAATGCAGCTAATTAGTTGGCGAGTATTTTTATACTCTTATCAACTTTGTCAACCAATTATTTGTTCATACAATTATTTCTTGGACTCAAATGTTACTTATAGGTTACCAAGGTTGGGTGAGTTATTATCAATTAACTTTGCAACATTGCTAACACAAATTCTTGATTACAACCGTCTAATTATTAGATGACCTGATTTTATGGTGACTTTTCGCAATTTATGGGCTACTTTTAGCGACTTAGGGGTGACTTTTACAATTTGGTATATTTTAATAAAATTAACGTAAACTGTAAAATGTTATCCTTAAGTTCCTAAAAGTAACCCCGAAATTGGGAAAAATAGCTCCTGAATTGGTTCTCTAACGTTTAAACAGTTACGCAAGAGTATTTATATCCCGATATTATTTACAATACCTACTACCGAAATCATGAAAGAATTCATACTGTACCAAAATATTTTGTTACTGTGAAAGAAATCACCTAGCTGTATATGGGTTGAAATGTTTGCTTAGAGAGATGGTTAATTCGCCTAGCAGTTTATATAGAAGAAATATATTAGAAAGTAAGCGAAATTTTAAAGGATTTTATACACTCAACAATAAAACCAAGATAAGGAACATACCACCATCACTTAATTAGTCTATGTGATCCAAACTATTTGTCTTTCCTAATACAGTACTAACTACTAAGGTATTCTTTCGCTGGATGGGCTGGTCGAGTCCAATGAATTGAATATATAATTTTTTGAAGGTACATAAATAGCCGTTGTATATCTTAAAGATGTTTGATCTACAGGTAAATAAGCTTTAGCTTATACATCAGGTTTTGTTGATCAAATGTCTAATCAACATTACCTCAGTGTTGAACACTGCCCTAGGTGTTAAACATTGCAAATCTGTATAGAAGCTCTACTTACCTCCACGACTCCTTTTATATGATATCTAAGCATCCTGCACGCGATCCAATATTTGTATGCTTTAAATTAGACTCCAAATCTCAACAAAGTAAATTTTGCTTAATTTATGCTAATTAAAGGATACTATTATTATAGGACAAACATAGTACCATGAAAAAATGGTTTGGTTAAGCATATTGTAGCTTCTCTCCTTTTTTATCGGCTGGATATTATAGTTTACATTCCGAAGGACAATGTAAAACATAAACTAGAGTTGTTTCTTGCAGTACTATTGTCCTCAAGGAACACAAGTTCTGAAGAAACGTCTATTGCAATAAATATGAGTACTACTTGGATATAGGATTTCATATTAGGCATTGAAGACAGCAATTTATTATAGTACTCCGTAGGATTTTATAAGGTCTTGTTCTCTCCATTTCTTTTAGCGATTTTATAAGTTCACTTCAGTTCAATTTAAAGATTTATACATAAATTTCAGTCGAAGATAATAGAAGAAATAACCCAATAAACTTCGACGATTATTACATGCTAAGGTTTTCCTTTTCATTTATTTGGAAGAGGGCAATAAATTCAGATGTAGAATGTGTAACAAAGAATGACTAACAGTGATATATACATTAGTGGGTGTATACTAAACAAGCAACCAATGATGAGGTTATTTGATATTTATAAAGTTTTTGTAGCTCAAAATCCCTCAAGCAAAACTGAGCCACTAGTTTCCTTACATAAGATCCCACCAACCAGCTCCTGAGACAAAGACACTACCTCCTCTTTCCTATTCATAATTACTAGTAATATTTTTTTTTCTTTTTGTTTTATTTTTATGAGTGAGTGGCAAGGGGTGATACCAATTTTGGAGGAAACCTGTTCAATTCTTTTGGCATTTTCTTGTGATGTCAGCGCACAAAAAAGTGGGAAACTGCGTGTTTTGTGTCGATGCTTTTAGTGCACAAAAAAAATAGGATTCTTACATAAGCATTTTCAAGATGTAGACAGTCCTTAGTGTATGAGAAAGAAAGTATGAGAAAGAAAGAGAGCAATTGCCTTTTACCAATTTATTTATTTTTTTTGGTCACATGAAGTGAACAATCACCCTCAAAAGAACAGTGAACAAATTACCAACAAGTGGTTGGTATGAGTGGTCCGATACCCTTATCCTTTAAGCAAGATTGAGGGTTCGAATCTTGTGAACGGAGAAACTGCTTGTGGGCAACACTATACATACCCCTTTGTAGGCTGACCCGATGCGAATAAAACTACTCTTAATCTAAAGGGTCGGGGTGAATATGTGGTTCAAACAGGAAAAAAAAAAAAAAAAAAAAAGTGAACAAAATAACAGTAGTGTTATTAAGAAGAAACTAAGGATGATTTGATCTCTGCTTTAACTAACAATTGGTGGGGTTAATTTTTTATTTATTGGGCAAAAAGTTATATTTGCATGAAATGAAATGGTTTGCCTCTTCTCATTACCCATTTGACCCTTGCAATCCATCAAAGGATCAATTTTATCAAAGTTACGTACAAGCAGGACAGATGAGATGTTAGTGGGTGTTGAGAAGAACCCACTTAACTTATTATCTCTTCTTCTTCATCTCTTAATTCTCTAATCTTAGCATCCAATTAAACATTTTCTTGTTCATATGAGTCACCACCTCCTTGTGTAACACAAAAGTGCGCTAACTTCATTTGAATGAGTACTGTACCCCTCCTGGAGAAAAGAAATAATATTTTCAATTCTTACATCTCTTGGTAATATTTTAAACGTTAATGTTGAGGTTTGGACATAATTAGCTCCTAATGTTTAATTCATTTATCCATAGTAAAATATTCTTTTGTTTTGCGTTTTAATGGATACTTCACATTTTAAATTTATCAAGTAATAGTGTAAATAAAGAGTAAAAAACATTTTTAAATATCTCCAACTAATCTGAATAAGCTTAAATCAGATCAGTTCAGTTTAGTTTAATTCAGTATATACTATTTATGTTAGTTCCTTATTTCAATACCATTTGAACTTTGTAGTTGTTGACGAAGTTAGAGTATATATTACTCAATTCATGTGATTGTCACAGTACCAAAAAAAAAAAAAAATTGGAAATACTATATTATACTCCCTCCGTCCCTCACTTTCCTTAACATTGCACTATTCACACAAGAATTAAGGAGAATGTATTTGGACTATTTTGCCCTTGGTTGATAAACATTAAACTAATGGGTAGTGGGTGTGAGAAACATTAAAATAATGTGAAGAGTGAGA
>BSSO01003882.1:0-15531 GCA_030267885.1 Mesembryanthemum crystallinum
CAGGGGTGGGGGAGTAGTTGGAGATGAGGGCATAATTGTCACTTTAGTGTAAAATTGTAGTCTAAAAATAGAATTGCCTAGGAGATTATGTGACATTCCAAAAAGGAAATTGCCTAGGAGATTTGGAGACGGAGGGAGTATTATTCAAATACAAAGCCAAGATCAAGATCAGTTCAAAGTATGAACACACGATGCCTAAAAAAAACTTACCACAACATCTAATTAAAGGTATCTCATCTGACAAGTAGTCAGAAGAAAATACTATATCTTGGACGGCAAGTAGATGATAATTTGGACTTTCGAGTATTCTATTTTTAAGTACTTATTAAGAGGCAAAGTCAAATGCGATAACTTATGCTAGTAGTATAGTACACTTCATGATTTTGACTTAAATTCTAAGCGATTGCATCGCAAGTGGAAGAATTTTCAGAGATCCACATTATAAGATCTATGCCCAAAGAGAATAAATATCAAAAACAGCCCATACATGCAGACGCAGATGTAGATTAAAGGAACTAGAAGAAAATATCTCAGCTTTTGCGCCAGGGAGAACTGGCAACAGTGGCAAGTGACCGTACGCGCAGTCTTGTATGAACATATAATCCATACGACAGATCAAATTAGAGTCATTCATTTGAAAATAAAATTTTACCAACAAACAAGCAAAATAAAACTAAGTAAACATGACGGAAAAATTTATTTAGAAGTATCAAATTATTCATGTAACTTAGTGAAAATAATGGAAAAAGTAGGATATATCATTAAGGATCTTGTAGACATTCTTAACCTAATTGACCAAAGTAGTAGTACTTGGTAGCCAAACTTGACTTGTTTTAGCCCTTCTAGGCCCTAGATATAATGCATTCTTGCATCACTATAATAACGAGTGCACCTGAACTCAGCAATCATGGTGGCTGAAAATGACCCAATTTTGATGTGACACTCAACATACGGAGTATATTGCTACTGCTGATAAGACACTGCATTCTGTAAGTGGTCCAGTCCACATAGTTATAGCTATTTCTAAAAAAAAAAAAAAAAAAAAATCCATCTTTTATTAAGGTAAATTACAAGAGCAAAAGAACGAAGAAAATTTCCTTGTTCAAAAAGTCTAGAACTGAAGATGTCACACCATAATCTGTAGTAAATAACAAGACTTGCTCACTGAATGCCTGGCCCGAATCCTGAGAATATAATCAAATGAATAATCTGCATTTGTATGAAGTTGCAAACTTGCAATTTGTCATAATATGTAATGTAGACAACCATTGAACGGAGTCCTGCATCCATGAATCCCCACAAAACAGAGTACGAATCCAACCATCGAACCAGAATGCAGAACCGCAAACACGTATAGGTTTCACCTACTGAAACACATGATAGACAAAGACGAGAGGAGCTAATATTTCAGCTATGCCCTGGAGTGCATCTCTGAGAAAATCGGTTGTCCATTATTAAAACTACATCAGTTGAATTCGATTTCAACTAGTCAAAAACGTTAATGAACAGAACTGCAGAACATTTCCCCCAACTCATTCTGAACAAACCGTGTCGAGCAGCTTCTTACAAGCATCGTTTACCTCGACATTTTCCATCTTCAAACGACGACGCATGGAAGGGCTAGTCTTCCCAGCAGCTGCATATGTTCTTATCAATGATTCAAATGTCTCTGCCCCAAAGTTATCAACAGCTTTCTTCAGTATCTCCAGGAATCCTTCAGCACCATCAACATCCTTGTTCTGTTCAAACTGTCCCATCAATGTACTGACTATCTCAGCTGGTGGGACCCACTTATTCCCCCTTTCTCCAACAACAGAAATTGCTTTCTCAACACAGTCTACAGCTGACTTGATTTCCCCTTTCTTCAGGTGATATTCTAGGAAGGCCTCCCAAGTTTTAGCATTGGGTTTGGCTCTTCTCTTCTGAGCACGATCTTTGAGCTCTTGAGCCTTCTCAAGCAAATCATCTTTGGTGTAAGCTCTTATAAGGGCGTTTGCTATTCGGATATCGTAAACTTTGCAACCGGATTCCCATTCTGTGAAGCACTTCTCTGCACCTGGTAAGTCCTTCAAGTTGATCAACACCTGAACCATGATCAGGTAGGCTGAATTCGGAGGCTTAGGATATGCGAGCTTCAAAGAGCCCCAAACCCGATTAACCTCTAGCAAATTCCCTGTTCTTCCATACAAGGAAATGAGGAATTGTAAAGGCAAAAGCTCCTTGGAGGACTTCCGCTCCTCAAGTTCCTTAAGAGCTATCTCAGCCTTGTCAGACATGCCAGCATCAACATAAATTGATGCTAAATTGCTATATGTAGTCCAATCTTCTTCTACTCGTCCATCCCTCTTCATCTCATCTAAAACCCTCTCAACTCCATAGATGTCTTTAGCAGCTGCTAAGGCCCTCATCCAGACATTGTATGTGTATGTTTGGAGCATGATATTAGATGCCTTCATTTCTTGTACCAGAGCTGGTACTCTTTCTGGCTGACCAGATTTCGAGTAGAGAGTCATCATGCTATTATATGACATGGCTGTGATAGGAAGGCCAAGTTCCTTCATCTTCTCCATAAGTGCTTCAGCTTTCTCTGGCAGCAACTCTTTGCAGTAACAATTGAGAAGGGCACCATAACACTCTATGCTTTTTGAAGCTTCAGGAAGATCAACGAAGTAATTCTCTGCTGCAGCAATGCCATGAGTCTTTGCAATGAGATCAAGATGTATAGCTTTGTCACTTACTGTCATATTCATACCCCTCTTGGCCATAGTTTCTTGAAGCTGCATAACAACTTGTGCGATTAATTTACATAGAGTACGACTGAAAATTTTGCACTTATTTAAAGCAGCAAGCAACCTTAAAAAAAGCCGTCTTTGGCAAATGTTTCTATTTGAGGCATCAAGTTTGGGAAAACATCTTCTGTAGAAGGGAACAAATTTACTAGCCAACTAGTTCACTTAGAGGAGTGGAACAACCTCTGGTTTGTGTATCAATATCCAAGAATTCTTCTTCCTAGAAGGAACGAGTTTGTAATCCTGAACCCTCACAAATAAACAAATTTAGATCATGTTGAGAAAAATACATAACAAGTTATGTTGCCTACTTGCTTGGACTCTTCATTCCAAATCCAACCTCAATTATCTGCATCCAGCTTTTGGAAACCCAGTCCCAATATAACACTTGACACCTCAGATTCAAATAAAAGCATGTAAAACACCTTAACCTTTGTCAAGACGGAACCAAAGACTCAAGATGAAAACCTGCGGTCACCCGCCATATCATGCTCAACTAAATCCTCACACACATGTACTGATTTACAAAGGTCTGCCACAGCAAGATCAGTAATATCAGAAAATTGCCATTTATGAAACGCATTCTCTCATAGTTTCAAGACACAGCTACGTGACCTCTACTTACTACCCTTATGTATTGAGGGTTACCCAATGGTGAATAGTCCCCCAGTCTATGACCTCAAGGGCCTCCTATATCCCCTTAGTGGTTTCCATCCAATATGATTAAAAGACAGACACCTTGGTTCACATACCTCATCGTTTAAAAGGTACAGATGTGGACCATCTCTTTTTTTTTAGACAAGGAAAAATTGTACTATTAAAGAAAGAGGACAAGATGTCCTCTCAAAGAGTCACAGCTATAGAAAAGCCTAAATTCTCTGAACATCACAAACCAAATAACCCTTAAAAGCTCCCCCCACCTTAACCCAGAAAGTAGCTAAGTAAGTAACTCTATCCCAAACAAGCTCATGTGATAAGATACTCCTGGGAAAAAACTCATGTATTCCACTCATGTCTGGAAGATAACTGATAAAGCCTTGGGAATCTCTCAGCAAAAGACCACTCACCATGCCAAATGTCCTCCCAAATTCTGATCCAAGAACCGTCTGCCAGTTTCAAAGCCACATGAGAGAGGAAAAAAGAAGGAACTTGGGAAATAAATTTCCAACGACAAGCATGTGCAGCACTGCAGCCCCCCGAGCACTGCTGGCATCCCACCCATTTGAATGCATGACCTGTGCCAAAGGGAGTCACTTTCTAAAGGAAACCTCCATAACAACCTACCTGTAAGAGCATTGTTCTTTGAAACCATCCTTCCTAACCCTAAACCCCTCTTCCTTGAGTCTACACACCCTATCCCAAGACACCAAGTGATCCTTATTCTCACCATTAACTCCCTCCCAAAAGAAGTCCCGCATATCTTTTCAATCCTATTATGAACCACCATTGGCACCTTGATAAAGACAAAACAAAAAAAATAGAGTGGAACACTAGGAAGGCAAGACCATACAAGAGTAATACGACCACCTAAGAAGAAGTAAGCTCGCTTCCACCCATCTAGCTTCTTGGAGATACGGCCAATGGTTCCAAAAAAAGCTTCTGTACGAGGATTCCCACCAAGTAGCACCCCCAAGTAAGTGAGAGGCCAACCTTCGATCTGACACCGAGCCAAAGAAGCAAATTGACCAATGGTATCATTGTCAACATTAACACTAGCAAGACTGCATTTAGAAAGATTAATCTTCATCTCTAAAATAAACCTCAAAGATATGTAGGAGACTGATCACATTTTTAAATTTTCAATACCGAAGCTCCAAGGGACCAAGCATTGGAACCTTAAGAGTGGGTGATCAGTTTATGATACCCTAATTCAGGGGCTATCCAATAATATTCGAAAATGAACACCTTGGTATGGAGACTTATTCAATCTTTGACCAATTTATAGCCTTTCAATTTTGAACATTTAAAAGCCCAACTGAGATAAACAACCTAGGGACCCAATAAACGGTCACCAAATGCAATTGGGGACCCAATACCCCACCCCATTGCCTCCCATATTTCCTTGGCTTCATCGTCCAAAACATTTCGAAAAGAAACAACTTGGTTCACAAACGACCCATTTCCCCACTTATAGCCTTTGAATTTGGATCATCCCAAGCCTGGATGAGGATTTTCAACCCCGAAGACCACAGGGGACTCATTAGGCCCCGGTGATCCCCGAGGCTTTCCTAACCGCCCTACCTCATACACACAGGTGATTTGATAGTTGGAGCCTTAAAAGTAGTTTCGAGAGGCTCCCGGTGACCCCCAAGGCTTTCCCCACTACCCTAACTTCATACAGACCCATGAGACCCATGATTTGATACGATTGTTGGAGCCTTAAAAGTTGGTGACCAATAACTGGTCACAAAAGTCTATTAAGGATCAGTAATACCCAACCCCAGGGTCCCCCATGTTCCCCTTGGCCTCCCAATCCAATATCATCTAGATACAAACACTTTATTCTTGGGAAATTCCGGACCCGATTTCCCCACTTTGGATATAGACTATTTCGAGTCTGGGATTTTTGACCTGGATGCTTAGAGGGATCAAGGGTAAGCCAAGAGGGCCACATGCCCAATGAGACTTTCTAGACACACTCACTTCATATTCACCTTTGGTTTTTTATGAATAGATGACTTAAAAACAGTCATCAAAGGCTATTGGGGCCAAATACCCGACCCAAGATGCCTCCCACGTTCCATGGAGTCATCGTCCAATATGGTGCAAAAACAAACAATAGTCCTTAGACCTCTCCAACGACTCATTTTTCCATTTTATAGCCTTTGAATTTGGACTATCCCAAGCCAAGTTAAGATTTTCAACCCCGCTTCTCACGGATACCAAGGGCAACTCGAGGCTCCAGTGTCCCCCATGATTTCTCAACACCCCTAACTTCTTACACACCCATGGTTTGCTTGTTGGAGCCTTAATAGCAAGTGACCAATAAATGGTCACAAAAGGCTATATGAACCCCTAATACCCAACCCCAAGGGTCTACCATGTCCCTCTTGTGGTCCTTATCCAATTCATCTGGATACGAGCATCTTGGTCCCGAAACTTCTTGAACCGCCTATTTCCCCACTTATAGCCTTTTGATTTGGACCATTTAGAGCCCGATTGAGATTTTCTACCCAGATGCTCAAAGAGACCAAGGGAAGCCCAAGAGGACCCCAAATGCACCCATATGTTAAGAGCCTTAAATGTAGCTGACTAATAAAGGGTCACCTAAGGGTGGCAAATACCCAACCATAGAGCCCTCCCATGCCCCCCCGGGGTCCTCTTCCAATATGGTTCAAAAAGTAATATCTTCATCTCTGGAACTCCTGAACACCCTATTTCCCCATATATATAGCCATTGCATTCAAACCATCCCAAGCCGATTCATGACTCAAGAGGCCCTTGATGCCCCTAGAAGCCATCCCTTAGATTATTTCAAAAGTTATGAGAGGACAAACCACTAAGCGAATCACACTAGTTTTTTTTGCAATGGTATCCATACACTAAATATGGGAATATATTATAATGATTTCTTATAAATTAAGAACTCAGGCATGGAACAGCTTTAAATCTCTTGGCACCCTTTGAGGTGCTTACAAGCCAAACGCGGGAAATAGTTACTGTTGTCAACGGTGGATATCCTTGGTGTGAACCCAAAAAAAAAAAAAAAAAAAAAAAAAAANTACCCAACTAGAACAAACTGTGCAATTAGCATGATTGCATAAGACATACCAACCATAGTTTGGTGTATAATGGGTGAGCCATAGTGCTCAAGGAGGCCTCCCAAAAGCCATAACATCGTATGACCCACACTTTCACACTAATATAGGATGATTGAAGGCTAGAGGTTCGACCCACTACATGACCTCAAAGGGCTTACCACATCCCTTTAATGGTTTCCATTCAAAAACGAACTACATAGTTCCCAGACCTCTGCTAACCCCACTAACCTATGGTGTGAACCATCTCACACCGGTTCAAATGTTCAACATCAAAGTTCTAAGGGACAAAGACTGACTCAAATGCGTCCGCCTTACTGCCTAAGGGAGATTCATACCACAATGTTGGAGCCTTGAGAGCGGCGACCAGTCAACTATTGCAAAAGGCTACTGGGAACCCTTGATACCCAACCTCGGGGGCCTCCTATATCCCCTTTGAGATCCTTATCATATATGATCCAAAAACCAATACCTACTCCCAGAACTTCTTAGATCATTCGTTTTCCCTATTTAGAGCCTTTGGATTTTGACCATTTTGAGCCAGGCTGAGATTTTTGACCTGTACGATCAGAGGGACCAAAGACATCGAAGAGGTCACCTAGCGCCTCAAAGTCCTTCTAGACACACTCACTTCATATTCACTCACGGTTTTTGTGTGGGAGCCTTGTGAATAGATGACCAATAAAGGGTCACCAAATGCTATTTGGGACCAAATACCCTACCCCATAGGCCTCCCACATTTCCTATGGTCATTGGGCAATATGGTTAAAGAGCAAAGAGCTTGGTCCACGAACCTCCCGAAGAGCTCGTTTCCCCACTTATAGCTTTTGAATTCGGATCATCACAAGCCCAGTTGAGATTTTCAACCCCGTTTCTCTGCCAAGGGTAACTCAAGAGGCCCTTGGTACCCCTGAGGATTTCCATACAGTCTTCAAGTCTTTTTGTTTTGGTTCGTGATTAGCTACCCCTAATCGGATAACCACCTCCTTCACTCTTGCCTTGTAGATACAAGAGCTGCTTGAACCATTTACAGTTTCAAAGTCAATAAAATCACTAAATTCCCAGATACCAAACTTCTCTTAAGTTCTAATGCATCACAATTTACTAGTAATGCAAATGTCAGCAATTAAGCTAAGGGATCAAAAACAATCATTAAATCAAACTTAGAAAAACCGAAAATGACAGACCTTGAGAGCAGAAGGGTATTGCTTGTACTCTCGAAGCTTCTTGATGGTGTCCCCAACTTCCCATTTGTAAACCTGTTTGCGACTCGTGAGAAACGCATCCAATCGATTACGAACCCTGGCCTCTTCACTGCCATTTTTGAAGAGCCATTTGAACAAAGCTTTTCCGAGATACTTCTCTGACCTATTTGCGATTTGCTTCGTTCTCCCCTTGAATGAAATCGTCGCCATTTTTGTAATTTCTCTCTCCATCTTGTTGAACTGAGGAGAATTCGAATTGAGGGTTTAGGGTTTTTGTTTGACGAAATTGGGATGGAACATGGAAGTAAAACTCTTTGCAGTGCCAGTGCGTGTGCGTGTGCGTGTGCGTGTGCCAGTGGAATACTGGAATGATGATGGGCCTGGGCTATCGGGCCGCTAGTTAAGTCTCGAGGAGTACTACTTTGTTAGGGGCCCAAACTTCCAGTGAAATGGGCTTCGTGAGATTAAACTCCTTGTTAAATGGGAATATTTTTATTTCTTTGAAATACTTCATCAAGGAATTTTTTTTTTAAAATGGGGAATGTAAGATTCGAATTCATGTCATTTTCTTCTGGGATAAGTAGAAAGTGTACCACTATGCTATATATCTCAAACTTAGTTGTTGTTGTATCTTTAATGTATATAAATGATTCATTACATATTCATATATAACACTGCATAGTAGGGCATGAATAGCCTAGTACACTATGAAGCGTCGTAACTCTAAACGTGCTTAAATATTACAACGTTTATTATGTGTGGCTGGTGTATGCATACGCCTCATATTGCATCAATATCTATATATATTTCTTTCATTTACTAAATATATTTGTGCTAGTTTTGGAGTAATATTCTTGATTCTTTAAACTAAAGATGACTTTCGATTTATATATTTTCTCTGTCCACAATAATTATTTACCTTCTATTTTGATAAGTGACATAAGAAATACTGTACTTTTTATAAGTTTTTTCCCCATAATTTTTACTCCATGTGATAGATGGAGTGACGACATAAAACATGCATGCCCATGCATCAAATGGGCGAAAATAAGAAAACGATTTCGTTCTAAGTTCCAAAATTGAAATAAACAAAGCTATAATACTACAACAAAGTATTCATATACGCGCTTTCTTGCTGACTTTGATCGGTCATGATTCTTGCCAATCACATTCACAATACAACATGGCTGCCATGCTCTTAATTAATCTGGTCCCCAACTCTTATCTTATGTTATTAAAAATTAATTAGGAAGCTTAATTAAGGCACGTTTTAGTTAGGACTTGATCTAACACTACAATTAGCTGACTTAACTTCGTAATCACATGTTCTAATCAGATTATTAGATTATTATCATATCAGCGATCAGTATTTTTTTCCCTCCGTGGTTAAAGGGCACCTCCTAATCACATGTTCTAATCAGATTATTAGATTATTATCATATCAGCGATCAGTATTTTTTTCCCTCCGTGGTTAAAGGGCACCTCCTAATGCACGGCCTCAGGTATATAGGTGCTCCCCAGGAGGTTTGAACCCGTAACCTGGTGTATAAGACAAAGCTTGTTTACCTGTGGGCCTAACACCTCTTGGGTATCAGCGACTAGTATTTAACTCTAATTATCAACATTATTACGTATTAGTCTTCTCTAGAACTTTCGTCACAACACAGTGCGTCAACACGTGGTTTTTTGGCCAACGCTAAAAGAAATTCGGTCAACTTCAGTATGCTAAAAATATGTCAAAACGTATTAATTACTCTATGAAATATTTTGTTGTAAGAAACTAAGCTACTCGTAGTCTCTTGTTTTCATTTTCAGTCCTTTTCATATTCTCACGTTTTTTGTCATTTCTTTTTTTTTTCTTATTTTGGGTGGGGGATAGCCGGATAGGGGGTTGGAAGTTGGGGCAAGGAGGTTCATCAAAATTTTGATTTGTCACTTTTGTCTCATCTAGTAATATTCACATGGTTGCTACCTGAATTTGTTTTTTTTTTTTTTTTCCTTGTACAATTCAATGAATTTTCTTTTATAGAAACTATAACTTTTCAAACAATTTTGTTTATCAAATAAAAAAACTTTTCAAACAATTTAATACACACAATGTATATATCAACAAACTTTGTAGAGTAACTCATTTTGAAGCGCGAATCAAATTGAATTGAATGCTATTGAACTCTTTAATTTAATTTTATTCAATTCTATTAAAGAGAATGATAAATTAAACAAGATCTTAACTCTAACATGTAGGAATAGTTAGTTAATCACATAAATAACCAATGAGATAGAACTAGTGAGCATTAGAAATTTAGAATAGCTGGATCTTTTGATCAAATATACTTGTTCAACAGCATTACGAGTTACCAACAAGAAGAGAAATTTGTTATCATATTGTTATACCATTTTAAAAGACCGTTTTATTCTGTATCCAAAAAAAAAGACGACCGTTTTATTTGCACAAAGAGTTACCTTCAAAATGTTGAATATATACAATAAGTTGTTATAGAAGAAAATAAACATAACATTTTGAAACAATACATTTCTTAGCTTACCGGAATGCAAGGACTCGGTGTTGTTACTTGTTAGTTTTGATAGCCAAACAATTTACTCTATTCATTTCTTCTTTCTTTTGAGTGTAGGGGATGAGAGTGAGAAATGCGTGCAGTTATATGATTCCTTTGACTACGCCACATTATATTTGTTTGCTAGATCCAGAAAATATGCTGTTAAGTGTTACCTTGCCACTTTCTGGTGCTTACATCCATCAGAGGCAATTGGTATAATCCGAGTGCAACTCCTACTCCCTAGGTTTTGGTATTATTGGTGTATAGTGTATACCCTAAGCAAAAAGAAAATCCCAACTTGGTAAATTACTGTGTACAACCGTCTAACCTTTAGACAATCCCATCCAATATTGACTTTTAGTAATTTATTATTGGCTACTTTAGCCATTGGATTGGGTTGTCTAATGGTTGGACGGTTGCACAAAAGTGTTACTCTTTCACTTTAGATAATGTTATTACTAAATTAAATTCTTTATACTGTGTAATTTAAAAGAAAACACAAAAGAATAAAAGTGCCACTCTATAAGGTTTGATGGTATTGCTAAACTAAACTAAACTAAAAGATCATCCCTACAACACCATATATAGTACTCATTATTATTAGCCAATTTACAAAAGAATAATTCTAAAACTAATAAGTTGAATTACACTAAGGTTCAGTTTGGCAAAATTAACTGTTAGCTATAGTTGTTTTGCAATAAAAGAGGGAAAAAAGTAGAAAACAGTTATGAAATAGCAACAAGCTAAGGCCCTATTCGGGGTGGTTGCCAGTTGCCAGTTTTTTGTTTTGAAAAATTTTCAACTCTTTGTAGAAATTTAACTTAAAGCAAAATTTTTTTGTGGACAGTTCCCTGCTTCATTTTCAAAACTGACAACAGAAAATTGAAAACCAAAAAAAGTGGTTTCCAAAAACTGGTTTTGAGTTTCCAAAAAAACTGAAAACTGGCAACCACCCCAAACAGGGCCTAAGATAGCTGTTTTGTGATCTGTAATTGTATGCTTGTATGAGTAACTTCCCAAACAAGTTGCTAGTTGTAGCTGTAATTTAAAAGTCATCTGACAAACTGATTGATTATTGAGACTTTGAGAGTAATACTAGCCCTATACGTCTAATAATCAAATTTCCGATCTCTTTTCCACAAACTATATTTCTTTTTTCTTTTTTTTTTTCTTTTTTTTCATTCCAACAACAAATATATATATATATATATATATATTTCCATCACACTCTATTGTATAACAATCTCATATCTAAATCTATATATACTAAAGTATACATCACGTAAGAAATATAGAGATTTTTTCACTTTGCGTAGCTACTAATTAATTTGTGAAAAAAAGGCATGCATCATTGGTGATGGTAGCTAGTGGCAATTATTAGTGTTGTTATATGCGGCGCACATGAAACAGTTACGATCATATATCATATCATATAGTATAATAATACCAGAGTATCAAATTTGGTCCATTCTCATACACCATAATTATATAACATGGCTAGTAGCTACCTAAAATGCACTCTTGCAGCTTACCTACTGCTGCATTGTCTATTACGTGACTCTATCAAGTAGTGTTATTATGAACGAAATGACGACCATGTAATAATGTTGTTGAAATTAAGAATTGAAGCCTCAATTTTACAGATAGATGATACTCCTAATCCAAACTATGAAAATATTTTCATTCATAACTCTGCTTATAATTAAGTTGTACTTAGGAGTAAAATTATTGGGAAATTCTACATAGTGCCATTATGGTTTGGCAAATTTCACATGGTGTAATTTTTTTTCCGATTCTATGTGATGTCATTGTACTCTTGACAATGTCTGTTCCGTGACCCAAAACTATGAAAACGTTAAGTTTTTCGTCCAAAACTTAACTACCCACCCTTTTACCCATTTAACCTAGGTAATTTCGTCCTCCAATTATAAAAACCACAAGCTTTTTCTCCCTCCTCTCCACCATGTCCACCATTTCCTTCTTCCTCTGATAATTTCTCACACCTCAAAGCTGCAAATTTATGGGTTTCATAATGGAATGAGCACGTTCATCTTCTTTAAGGAATTCAAAGACTGAGAGAAGGGTAATCATTAAGAGGGAAAAAATTAGCGATAACCAGGTTTAATTATTAAAGTTGGGAATGAATTGCGTTTCATGTACAAACACACGCGTTTCATTAATGGCATTATAGTCATTTCACATAAATGACTGAAAACTTAACGTTTTCATAGTTTTGGGTCACGGGACAGACATTGTCAAGAATACAATGGCACCATGTAGAATCGAAAAGAAAAAAAATACACCATTTGCCAGACCACTGTGACACCATGTAGAATTTCCCCAAATTATTTCAAGGTTTACCCTCTTATAATTACTCTTCAACTCTTGTAATGGATTAACAAATTATTCAAATACATAGGTAGCCTGACACTATAAAGATTAGAAAATGTCCGGAGCTAACTATTATTATTCATGTCTAATCTATATATGATATATCTAAAAGGTCCATAATAGTTAAGTCTTGTAATTATTGCTACTTTCATGTCGTTATGACCCTTTCTAAGCTTATAATTTTGCAAATACTTGATTATACTGAAATCTAAAATGTGATTGGGAGCCCACCTTGAGTAGAATAGTTGAAGATTTGGTCATTTAAATCTTCGTACTTGTTTAATTATTAGACAAATGAGATATTAACTTTTAATATCCATATCATTCTAAATCCATATAGTTATATATTGTTGATTTGATGAATATTACTTTGTGTTAGGTGGGAAAAAGAGGCAAAAGCTTGAAAAAATAAAGTAACATTGAAGGAGAACATGATATCTATTATTGGGTGGGTTTATACACATATTATGGCCCAAATTATTGGGTACAACTGTGTAATCGTTAAATTACCCAATCTAATGGTGATTTTTTATAATTTATAACTACTTTTAGCGACTTAGGGGCTACTTTCTACTATAACTTAATATTTTATATATATAAATATAAAATTAACCTAAACTATGAAATATCACCCTTAAGTTGTTAAAAATAACCCTTAATCCATGAGCTGGATCGTCTACGCTTAGACGGTTGCGCAACATTGTTACTCTTATATTTATATTTTTTTTTTAAAAAAAACAAATGAGAGTTTACAAGCAAAAATTTAAGGTGAGGGTATCTCTTCTTCTTCTTTTTTTTTTTTTTTTTTTTTTTTTTTGAGGGGAGGTGATGGTATCAAATGTTCAAATTTGGAACTAAGGGTTTGTTCTTTACGTCTGGTTTTTATAGTGTTCGGGTTTGAAAATGTTGGAGAGTGTCGGGGAATGTTGGAGAATGCTGAAACTTTTTGCTGATTGATGGAGTTTGTTGGAGAACTGGAGTTTGATGGGATTGTTGATTTTCGTGACTCAAAAGTGTTGAAATTTTTTTTATTGTTTGTTGGAGTTTGGTGGGAGTTATTGGATTTTTTTACTTATTGCTGGAGTTTGCTGTAAGTTGTTGGGTTTGTTGGAGAATGCTGGGTTCTAACAAAAACAAGACGAAAAGAATAAACCCTAATTGGCAAATAGTTTTAGATAAAATTAGCAAGTTGCATCATCAATGCTATTTTGGGAAAAGAAGATATCCGAGGGGAAATTATATTATACTAGCTTTGAATTGCACACTATGTGTGCAGAGCAAAATAACTACTCTTTCTTGCAATCAATACTGTGAAAAATCATACCATCCTCAGTTGTTTTAAACATTAAATGATTTTATGATTTATACGTGGCATTCCACTTATATATGAACGCAAAATGAGAAATATCATAAGGTGAAAAATAACATAAAAAGTAAACTCATAATATGAGGTCAATGGAAGTTAATGTGATTATAAATAGGACAAAAAAAAAGGGGGTAAAATATATATATATATAAGAAACAAGGTATGGATATTGTTACATAGTAATCCCATAACTCCTTAAGAGATTGTGAAGGAAAACATGCGCTTAGTCATTACTTGGTACCAAGCTTGCTACTACTTAAAAATAAGAATATACATGTAGGGTAGGCGTAGCTAATGATACATGTGTAAATATGTGTTCAGCCAAAAGTTAACTAATTTGCATAAATCTAAGCCTTCATGATTGACACCTGATGGAATACAACATTTTTACTTGGAAGCTTATTGTTGCCAGAAGCCCATTAGTTGTGACTTGTAACTCATTCTCTGCTGTCCAGAGAAAATGAACACACATAAAATAGTGAATGAAAAACATTAACAAAAATGTAAAAGCTATTTCTAAGAACCAACCTGAATCTAAGGAGTTGTACATCCTGTATTCTTGTGGCAATATTTTTATAGATTTGAAAAGTCAATTTGCATCTTCAACCACTTATTAGAAGATGAAGATAGATTCAGTAAACAATGATGTTCTAGGAAGAGAGAGATTATGACAAAGTAAATAGACAATGAGCGGATGATAAATGAACATATAATTAAAATAACCTCTATTTGGAGGGGAAGGATAATCATAGTGAAATTGGGATGAGTATTTCACAGTAATAGTTACCCACCGTTAATTAATTATATATGCATGCTTCCAGGTGACAGAAATAGTTTCATATTGTGATCGTCATAAATTGGGGATATATTTTCCTATGATTCTTATTTTTTATGAGATGTCCCACGACTTTTATACTGCAGTAAATATGGAAATGAAATTTCTTTTTCTGATAAAAACCTTTCATCTATTTTTCAAAGATGATGATAACTATATGTCAAACGGAGAGACAATAATAAGGGTTTTTTTTTTTTTTAAAAAAAAAGGGACAAAATTTAGTGCTTCCTTTCAATAGCTAGTTCCTATACTCCTCTATGAAAGCAAAGAATGTAAAAATTAAGAGATGCTTCAATTGTTAGAAATATTTTCCCAAACAGTGATATTGAGGCAAGTTTCTATGACCTTTGTGCCTCATCTAAAAACCAATAAAAAAAATTTAGAATCCTCAAAGCTTGAACTGGTTACCTCTTAAAATCCTTTAAATAGAGGCCTCTATTAGATAAATTGTTACAAAAAGAAACTTGTTGATAAAAGTGAACACAAACTGAGAAGACCATAGCTTTAACATTGATAAATAACATGAGAGGAGGTTTCGTTAAAAAAAAAAAAAAAAAAAACGAAGAATAATGATGGAGGTTAAGAAACAGTGTCGTGGATTGTTTGTGAAAGAAAAACAAAAGAAAGAA